>CAUYRH010073417.1:0-34834 GCA_963574655.1 Perodicticus potto
CTGGAAAACAAACATTTAAAGAACCAAAGGCTCGGCGCCTGTGGCTCAACGGGCTAAGGCGCCAGCCACGTACACCTGAGCTGGTGGGTTCGCATCCAGCCCAGGCCCGCCAAACAACAATGACGGCTGCAACCAAAAAATAGCCAGGCGTTGTGGCGGGTGCCCGTAGTCCCAGCTACTTGGGAGGCGGAGACAAGAGACTCGCTTGAGCCCAGGAATTGGAGGTTGCTGTGAGCTGTGATGCCACAGCACTCTATCCAGGGTGACAGCTTGAGGCTCTGTCTCAAAAAAAAAAAAAAAAAAAGAACAACCAAAAAAATAAGAAGGTGGGTGCAGTGGGTCATGCCAACTTTCAGAGGTCAAGGCAGAAGGATCATCTGAGGCTAGGAATTCAAAACTACACTGAGCAACAGAGCTAGACCCCCAACTCTACAAAAAATTTTAAAATTAGCCAGGCATGGTGGCATGTGTCTGTAGTCCTAGCTACTCAGGAGGCTGAAGCTGGAGGATGACTTAGGCCCAGGAGTTTGTGGCTGCAGTGACCTATGATGCTATAGGATGACTTAGGCCCAGGAGTTTGTGGCTGCAGTGACCTATGATGCTATACCATTGGACTGCAGCCTAGACAACAAAATGAGACCCTGTCTCTTAAAAAAGAAAGAAAGGAAGGAAGAAAAGGGAAGGAAAGAAAAGAAAAGAGAAAAGAAGGGATAAGAAGAGATTAAGCAGCTGATATTGGTCAAAAGAGACAGGCCAACAGGTAACAGGCAAACCAGAAGGTGTTATTATAGAAGAGAAGAGAATAGTTAACAGTGGCAAATGATACTGTAATAGAAAAAACCAAAATGAACTAATTGGATTTAGTCATTAGGAGATGATTATTTTAGAGTAATAGGGATTGAAGCAGAGCTATAATTGACTGAAAAGTACCTGGAAGGTAAAGAAGTAGAAATCTACATTGAGCATAGACTAAACGTTCAAGAAGTTTTGATTAAAACAAGAGCAAAAAGGCAGGGCAGAAGCTAAGGGATTACTGAGAGATTATCTCTTATTTTAATATCTGGTTTATAAAAGGGAAAAAAGAACCAATAAAAGGGAAAAACTGAAAACATAGAAGATACACGAAAACAAGGTCATCAAATAAGAAATGTCTTACTTCAAATCAAAAGTTTAGATTATTATATCTCAAACAAGAAGCAGTACAGTTAAAGTATCAACACAGTTTTGCCATCTTAACAGTAGCTTGCCTATGGCAGCAGTGAAGAAGCCTCGAGAGCAAATGGCTATGAAATCCAAAAAAGCATTTTCCATAGCTTGTTCAGAACTGCATATTTTTCCTTGCAAGAAGTGGTCCAAAGCCTGGAAGAAGTGGTAGTCAGAGGGTGCAAGGTCTGGTGAATATGGTCGATAACAGAGTTTCCACGTCCAGCTGCTGTAGTTCGAGCAGCATTGTTTGGGTGACAGTGCTGTCTTGAAGGAGGATGGACCTGTCTCTGTTGACCAATGTCAGCTGCTTAATCACAGGCATCCTCTCATCATACCATCCAGTTGGTTGTAGTAGACATCTCCTATAATCAACTGGTCAGGTTTCATGAAGTAAATAATATCAGCACTGGACCGCCAAACAGACACTATTAACTATTTTTGATGAATGATTGGTTTTGGACTGAGTTTTGGCACTTCATCTTCATACAGCCATTGCACCAAACATTTGTAATTGTCAAAAAGAATCCATTTTTGAGGCCGGGCACGGTAGCTCATGCCTGTAATCCTAGCACTCTGGGAGGCCAAGGAGGGTGGATTGCTTGAGTTCAGGAGTTCAAGACCAGCCTAAGCAAGAGGGAGACCTCAACTCTACTAAAAATAGAAAAAATAGCCAGGCATCATCTTAGGCACCTGCTGCTCAGGATTCTGGAGGCAAGAGAATCGCTTGAGTCTAGAGTCTGAGGTTGCTGTGAACTACCACACCATGCATGCTAGCCTGGGGCCACAAAGTGAGACTCTGGCTCAAAAAAAAAAAAGAAAGAAAGAAAAGAAAAGAAAAAAATCTCAGGGTGGGCATGGTGCCTCATGCCTGTAATCCTAGCACTCTAGAGGCTAAGGTGGATGGACTGCCTGAGCTCTTGGGTTTAAGACCAGCCTGAGCCAGAGCTGAGACGACCCTTGTCTCTAAAAAATAGCTGGGCATTGTGGCGGACACCTATAGTCCTATCTACTCGGGAGGCTAAAGCAAGAGAATCACTTGAGCCCAAGAGTTTGAGGTTGCAGTGAGCTATGACGCCAGGGTACTCTACTAAGTGCCACAAAGTGAGACTCTTGTCTCAAAAGAAAAAAAAAACTAAAGCCAAAACATGCATTTGAAAGAATGAGGATGTACCTTCACAATAAAAACAAAACAAGAAATGTCAAAGCAAAATGTCAGAGATTATCAACTCTCAAACTTAGTACATAAGGAAATCAGGGGGCTGTGCCTGTGGCTCAAGGAGTAGGGTGCTGGCCCTGTATACCAGAGGTGGTGGGTTAAAACCCAGCCCTGACATTTCATACTTAATAACTTTAATAAAAAGGCATTTATATGCATAGCTATTAAAGTTTAGGATAATTATAATGATTCCACTGTATTCTTACTCCAGATCCTGGAAGAAAAGAAAAATTACTATAGATATTGTCTAACGGTTATAAAAACCAAAATGTGTATTAGCTGGATTTTCCAGGCCAGTTACGGATTCACTCAACAAGCAGTATTTCCTCACATATGTTCTCAGAGAACTCTCAAACTCTAGGAAAAGATTTGGCTTCAACTGCAGAAAGCCTAATCCAGGGAAGCGGGGAACAAAGAGTTCACTTCTTTTAATCCCACCCAAAACCTGGAAGTCAACTCTAGCAATATTCTGTAGGTAGCCCCCACCTCCTAGTTGTCCTTAAATGAGCACTGGTCAGCATTCCCATTCCCTACCTTTCTCAACCCAACCCTCATCTTTCTGCTCTTTGCCTCAGGACTCCTAAAGCCTGTTTTATGATGTGGGGCATATTTAACATTATGCTGAAACCTTTTTCTTTTTTGAGACAGTCTCAAGCTGTCACCCTAGGTAGAGTGCCGTGACATCATAGCTCACAGCAACTTCAGACTCGGCTCAAGAAAGCCTCTTGCCTGTTTTTCTATTTTTAGTAGAGACTAGGTCTCGCTTTTGCTCAGGCTGGTTTTGAACTCGTGAGCTCAAACAATCCTCCTACCTTGGCATCCCAGAGTGCTAGGATTATAGGCGTCAGCCACTGCACCCGGCCCATGCTGAAATTTTAAAACCAATTCTCACCCTCTTTCCTGACATCGTTAAATTATTTTTTCTTCCTATATTTAACTTCTAATAAAGTTTTTGACAAAGAACTTGGTAGAGACAGAGTTCACTCTGTCGCCCTGTGTAGAGTGCAGTGGTGTCACAGCTCACAGCAACCTCCAGCTCTTGGACTTAGGCAATTCTCTTGCCTCAGCCTCCCGAGTAGCTGGGACTACAAGCGCCTATCACAATGCCTGAATATTTGTTTGTTGCAGTTTGGCCAGGGCCAGGTTCGAACCCACCACCCTCGGTATATGGGGCTGGTGCCCTACCCACTGAGCCACAGGCACCGC
Organism: Perodicticus potto; assembly: GCA_963574655.1. NCBI lineage: Eukaryota > Metazoa > Chordata > Mammalia > Primates > Lorisidae > Perodicticus > Perodicticus potto. The sequence goes on from CAUYRH010073417.1 coordinate 3,629, forward strand.
CCTGACAAAGAACTTGGAAGACAGCATCTTCATTAGTCTTTTCTTCGACTCCTCAAAACATATGCTATCATTTACAACATTTATAATACCGCCCTAATGCCAACAAAATCAAAATATATTATTCTTTGGATGCCAGAAACAAAATCTAGTTGTCCTACCTTTCAAACCACTGCTCTCTTAGCATGTTTATCAAATACTAGTCTCCCAGTGTGTCTGGGATTAGCAAACTAGCGTCAAATTCTCAGATCTAAGGAATAAGTTTAAAATAAATTCTGCTGAGCCTAGATTTCTACAGTGGTCACAAAAATGACTAGAAAGATGACTCATATCTAATCCAATGGTTAGTAAACATCACAAGGCAAGGAAAATGCGCTGCTTTATTATATTCTCCCACGACTCTACCAACACACAAGTGACAAAATACCACCTTTATCGTTACTCATGAGAACAGAATTTAAACCAAATTTTCATTGACGCAAGCTTTGCTTACCCCAAGGATTTGAGACAGCTATACTGTTTAGTGTTTGGTTTAAATACGTGAGAGGAAAAAGTAAACCCTTGACTTCCTTTAAGGAAACCCTCAAAAAGTGTGTGTGCTGGGAATGGGTACCATACGGCCTTTCATGAAAGAGTTGGAGTACAAGTGCTCTCAAGACTTCCAAAGTCAATGTCCCAAAGACAACCCAAGTGCTCTCAAGACTTCCAAGATCAATGTCCCAAAGACAACCCGAGTGCTCTCAAGACTTCCAAGGTCAATGTTCCAAAGGCAACCTGGGCTTCAGAGCGATCCATGGTTCGTCCCCAGGGGCTTCAAAACCAACAAGTTCGTTCAAGCACGATAGTAACTTCACAAGGTTGTGTGTTTTTTTTTAAGGTAAGCTTTGCATATTTGTAACCAAACACCACTCATTCGCCCCCCACAAATAAAATCGCATCCCATTTGCAGGCGACCAGCACGGGCAGCCGTTGCAGGCCGCGCCCAGAGAGCAGAAAACCCCGTCGTTCCTCCGCCCTCGCGCAGCGCACCCCAGCTCGTGTCCCGAGGCCCGGCGGACCCGCTCCTCCGGGGGCACAGCCCGTCTCGGGAAGGGGGAGGTGAATGGCGTCCCGTCTCGGCGCCCGCCATGCGGCTCAGCCCGCCCCGCTCCCCCGTCTCGTCGTCCCGCGACTCACCCGCCGAGCGCTGTGTCTGTGCAGCTTGGGCTGGGCCCGGCCGACCAGACGAGAACCCCACACACACAAACTCCAGGCCGCCACAGCTCTCCAAGGGAACGCGCCGCCGCCGCCGGAAGCCGACGACCACCTGATTTCCGCTTCCGGTGGCGAGAAGCCGGCTCCCGGGTGAAGTCTCGTGAGATCCAGCGCGCCGCGGGTCTTCAAACGCGGGCGCGCTGCGCGGTGCTGCGGCAGCTGTGGTCAGGTAGGGCTGAAAGTGGGGGATGCGTTGGATACTTCTTCTTCCATTCTTGAGATACTTTGCTAAGAAGAATATGTTCCAGCTCCATCCATGTAAACATGAAAGAGGTAAAGTCTCCCAGTGTACTGAGCCCTACTATGAAGCTAATTTATAGCTTTCATATGAAAGCTATACCCCAACTATAGCACAAGAATACGGGGAAAGGGGCAAGGGAGCGGAGGGGAGGGGGGAGGAAGGGGGGAGGGGGAGGAGGGGGGAGGGGGAGGAGGGGGGAGGGAGGGCGATGGTGGGACCACACCTACGGTGCATCTTACAAGGGTACACGTGAAACTTACTAAATGCAGAATGCAAATGTCTTCATACAGTGATTAAGAAAACGCCATGAAGGCCATGTTAAACAGTTCGATGAAAATATTTCGGATTGTATATGAAGTCAGCACATTGTGCCCCATGATTGCACTAATGTACACAGCTATGATTTAATAAAAATTTAAAAAAATAAAATAAAATAAAAAAGAAAGTGGGTGACGCCCTCCATATGCTTCCAGCCCACACAGTGACTGGGCAGGCAAAGGCGGCGCCGTCCAGGACGCCTCTCCGACCGAGGCCGTGACGCCCAGCGGGGCAAGTTCGGGGAAGTTCGGTGCAAGTCGGGCCGCCCGCTCCTGGGGTCTGGGGAATGTGAGGTGAGAACAGGGGGTGAGGCGCAGGCGCGACTGGACCCTCTGAGCGATGCTACACGTTTTGCACCAGCCCGGCAGTTTTGTGCGTGTTTTTGCAGAAATAGCATGTGTCTGCACCGACTTCAGTCAACGTCCAGATACCTCTAAGAGTCTTGGCCATTTATTCCAGTATGCTCCACAAGTATAGAAACACCTAATATCCCAAACATAACGATCTCTTCCCTCCCAAATTGCTCCCCAGATTGTGCACCCCTCTCTGTTATTACAACCCACGTGGAAACTTTGATGTCTAAATTTGATTCCTTGCCTTTCCCGGCGCCAAACAGTTGTCAAGTTCTATACCCTCTAATGATTCTGGCATCCATCCACTCCCCTTACCCACTGCCTCTACCTCATCAGAACTCTCATTGGCATCCCCTGAGCAGTGGAAATCCAGTACTTTTCTCACTGATAACCTACCTCTAGCTAGCGTCACTCCACCAGCCTTGCTACATGTGGCTACTATAAGTTTAGTCTTGAAGCACAGCTGTGATCCAAAATATTCAGTGGCTCCCTGTTGCCTGTAAAGGCCAGGTTTATTAATTTGGATTCAAAACTATTTTCTGCTGTTCCCCTCCATGGTAAGCCAGACCTTGTGAAGTAGTTCATGCGTGAACTACCTGTTATGTTTCTATAGACTGTTCATGTCTCTTGCTTCGAATACCTGTTCTTTTCTGTCATCTCTAGAAGTTGAAATTCTATCCATTCGTTAAAGTTTTACAAAGTGACATCATCTAGAAATATTTTTTCCTTCTACTGAATACCCATCTTACTTCCTGAACTTCATGTGTTCATTTATTACAACTTTCTAACCTTGAACTAAAATAATGTGCAAGTCCTTTCCCTTTCTAAAATTTAAACAGAGCTTTATCTGATTCATTTCTGCATTTTGGAGTGTATAACATTGTGCTTTGTATAACGTAAGCGTTCAGTAAATATTGTGGACCAAATGGAACTATGAATGTTCCAAGTCATGTTTTAGAAATGTGAACCTAGCAAGAGTGTATATGATGGTATGGATGGGGAGATATGAGAGTCGTGGTGTTGGGTAGTAAAGGTGAGAGGTGAAAAGACCAGAACTTAGAGTACACCAAGTTCTGTTGATTGTACAATGCCATTATTCTGGCCTCCATCCACTCTTCTTAACCCACTGCCTCATCAAAACTCTCATCACCCCCTGAAGTCTGTTCAATAATTGAATAGTACTATCCTTAGTAACCGAGTGCATGATGGGAGAAAAAGATTGCTAGGAATCAAGTAGGTTCCAATTCTTTGAGCCTGGAAAATCGGGACTGAAAAGGGATAGCCGTAAGGTAAACTGATGTTAAGGCAAACACGCGCTCAGAGCTCAAATCAATCTGTAAATTTTTTTTTTTTTTTGTAGAGACAGAGTCTCACTCTATCGCCCTCAGTACAACTTAAGGATTTTTGAGTTTACAGTGGTGTCAAAGTGATACATATTTAGTAGTAGTGGTACTTGGAGTACCCTTATAACCATTCTATTTTTCTTTCAGTATACTAATCAGTAAATTACATGAGATATTCAACACTTCATTATGAAACAGCCTTTGTAGTAAATGATTTTGCCCAACTCTAAGCTAATTTTAAGTGTTTTGAGCACATTTAAGGTAAACTGGGCTGACCTATGACGTTTGGTAGGTTAGGTATATTAAATGCATTAAATGCAACTTAACAATATTTTCAACTTACAATAGGCTTATTTAGATGTAACCCCATCATAAGTTAGGGAGCATCTGCATGTGATCTTTTCAATGGTGAAAGTATTTATAGAGAAGAAGGCCAAGGCATATACTTCAAGAAATTCTCATATTTAGGAGGCAAGAACAAGAAATATAAAACTTGAAAAGGAACAGTATAACATTTGAAAAACTAAGAAAAATGCTTCCCCACATAGCATCAGGAGTGAGGGAGAATATTTGGAAAGAGATTTTTTTTTTTTGTAGAGACAGAGTCTCACTTTATCACCCTCAGTAGAGTGCTGTGGAGTCATAGCTCACAGCAACCTCCAGTTCTTGGGCTTAGGTGATTCTCTTGCCTCAGCCTCCCGAGTAGCTGGGACTATAGGCGCCCGCCACAATGCCCGGCTATTTTTCTGGTTTTTTAGCATTTCAGCCGAGGCCGGGTTTGAACCCGCCACCTTTGGTATATGAGGCCAGTGCCCTACTCAATGAGCCACAGGCGCCTCCTGGAGAGAAAGATTGTTGTTTGACAATGTTTGACACAAGATGCTCAAAGGAAATGCTCACTGAAGCATTTCAGGTTTCAGATTTTCAGATTAGGGGTACTCAACTGTCATTTCTTTTTGTTGAATTCATATGTGGCACTTAGGAGTGCCTAGGTTTCTGAGAGTTTTTGTGAATAACTCTAGGTATTCCAGTTAACTTTCAAATGAGATTATTTTTGCCCATGTTTTCTCATACTCTGGAAATAATCTGTTTCATGCAAGGGAATTTTCTACATAACTGACACTAGATTTTAAGCATCAAAGTTTTTTCATTGGAAATTTTTTTTTTAGACAGAGTCTCACTTTGTTGCCCTCTGTAGAGTGCTATGGCATCACAGCTCACAACAACCTCAAACTCTTGGGCTCAAGTGATTCTCTTGCCCAACTCTCCCAAGTAGCTGGGACTATAGGCGCCCACCACAACTCCCTGCTAGTTTTTCTATTTTTAGTTGAGACAGGGTCTTGCTGTTGCTCACCTGGTCTCAAACTGAGCTCAAGTGATAGGGTTAGGGTTAGGGTTAGGGTGCCGGCCTTGGCCTCCCAGAGTGCTAGGATTACAGGCGGGAGCCACTGTGCCCACAATTGGCTGCTTTTGTTTGTTTTTTTGAAAAGAAGTCTTGTTCTATTGCCCAAGCTGGAGTGCAGTGGCACAGATCATAACCCACTGCAGCCATGAACTTCTAGCTCAAATGATCCTGCTGCTTCAGCCTCCTGAGTAGCTGAGACTCAGGTGCAAACCACTATTCCCCACTATTTTTAAAATTTTTTGTTGAGACAGGGCCTCACTGTGTGGCCCAGGCTTGTCTCGAACTCCTAGCTTCAAACAGTCCTTCCACCTTTGCCCCCAAAGTGCTGGGACTATAGGCATGACGTTTGGTCAAGATTGCCTTTTGATAGTTGATTTTGCTATTTCTTTTTTTTTTTTTTTTTTTTGAGACAGAGCCTCAAGCTGTCACCCTGGATAGAGTGCTGTGGCATCACAGCTCACAGCAACCTCCAACTCCTGGGCTCAAGCGAGTCTCCTGCCTCCGCCTCCCAAGTAGCTGGGACCACAGGCGCCTGCCACAACGCCTGGCCATTGTTTGGTTGAAGCCGTCATTGTTGTTTTGGCGGGCCCGGGCTGGATTCGAACCCGCCAGCTCAGGTGTACGTGGCTGGCGCCTTAGCCGCTTGAGCCACAGGCGCCAAGCCTGCCCTGTTTTTGTTTTTTGAGACAGTCTTGGTTTGTCACCCTCGGTAGAGTGCCTTGGCGTCATATTTGGCTCATAGCAACCTCAAACTCTTGGGCTCAAGTGATTCCCTTGCCTCAGCCTCTCGAGTACTTGGGACTATAGGCACCTGCCACAACATCCCGGCTGTTTATTTTTAGAGATGGGATCTCACTCTTGCTTAGGCTGATCTCAAACCTGTGAGCTCAGGCAATCCACCTGCCTCGGCCTTCCAAGTAGCTGGGACCACAGGCGCCTGCCATAACGCCCGGCCATTGTTTGGTTGCAGCCGTCATTGTTGTTTTGGCGGGCCAGGGCTGGATTCGAACCCGCCAGCTCAGGTGTACATGGCTGGTGCCTTAGCCCGTTAAGCCACAGGCGTTGAGCCATAGCTATAATTTTTTAACCTAAAACTAGTACCAGTGACTGTATTTTCAAAACTAGTACAAGGGAGGCTGGCGAGGTGGCTCATGCCTATAATCCTAGCACTCTGGGAGGCCCAGGTGTGTGGATTGTTTGAGCTCACGAGTTTCAGACCAGCCTGAGCAAGAGTGAGACCCTGTTTCTAAAAATAGCCCATCATTGTGGCAGGCACCTATAGTCCCAGCTACTCAGGAGGTTGAGACAAGACAATCACTGGAGCCCAAGAGTTTGAGGTTGCTGTGAGCTCTGACACCATGGCATTCCACTGAGGGTGACAAAGTGAGACTGTCTCCAAAAAGCAAACGAACAAAACTAGTACAAGTGGTCTGACAAGCAAACTTTGGAAGACAAAGGAACAGAATATTTGAAATTGAAAGGATCTTTAAAAATCTGGGATGGGCTCGGTGCCTGTGGCTCAACGGGATAAGGCGCCAGCCACGTACACCTGAGCTGGCGGGTTCGAATCCAGCCCGGGCCTGCCAAACAACAATGACGGCTGCAACCAAAAAATGGCTGGGCGTTGTGGTGGGCGCCTGTAGTCCCAGCTACTTGGAAGGCGGAGGCAGGAGACTCGCTTGAGCCCATTAGTTGGAGGCTGCTGTGAGCTGTGATGCCATAGCACTTTACCCTGGGTGACAGCTTGAGGCTCTGTCTAAAAAAAAAAAAAAAATCTGGGATGTATGGTCATTGTAATAGCAGCTAAAAGGAGATCAGATTCCTTTGGTTATAATTTGGTCAAACAAAAAAAGCCTAGGACTGGAAATCAGATTATTTAAATTTTAATGGTTGCCCGACACTTAACTAGTGGGACTAGGCAACGTTGCTATGTTTCTGTTTTCTTGGTTGTAAACAGTGATTGTATGTACCTTAACCATCTCGGGAGGTTATTATGGGGATCCTAATGAGCTAGTGTATAGGAAAGTTATTTGAAAAATAATGCTAAAGCATCATACCAGTTCAAGGAAAGGCTCCAAGGGCAATGCCGAATGAATGAATGGTTCGTTCTCTTTGCTTTGGTTTTATTTTCTCCCTAAGAAACTTGGGCCAAAACATAAAATGAAACATGTGGCTTGGGATTCTTGAGAGTTTTACACAGGTGCACTATGCTGGTACCCATACAAGGCTGAGCCACATGTATAAACATAAATATGTTCTGATAGATAGCCTGGTAGTACACGTGTACAGGATGTTTGGTGGGATTTTTTCTGTGGTATTGGATTTGGCAACTAGAGCCCCAGTTGCAAATGCAACATTTCAAAGAAAGCCAATGACAGTTGTGGTCCCTTCCCCTTCCCCTTTACTCCCTCATCCTATCCTTCTCCCACTTTACCCCCCAGCTTGCTCTGGGGTAGCCCCCTGGGTTCTCCTACCTCCAGTTGTTGACTCAGACTCCTCTTTTATCTTGCAGGCCTTTTGCAGACGCAATATGGGAAGGGAAAGTGAGAGGGAACTCTCTATGTTGTACCCTTCTGGAGGAACAGGGTTCATGATTTTCTCTTCTTTTCACAAGGAGGGGATTGTGGTCTGGCTGTATGGAGAGGGGAGTGAGTAATTGCCTTAATAAGTTAAATAAGGGGAGAAAGTTCTTCTAACTGGCAAGAAGAGAAAATTGGCTTCAGGCTTCCCTGCTGGACGTCTGCTTGGTCAGAGGGCTTGCGAATCTGTCTCTTGGCCTCCTGAAGCAGAGGAGAGAACTGGACAGGAATGGCAGGGTGCAGAGAGGGCGGGCCGTGGGGCAGCCTGTGTGACCACTGGTTGCTGTAGCAAGGGTGTCCCGGTGTGTCATGATTAAGAGTATGTTGGTGCAGGGATGTTGGGTTTGAGTCTCTTGCTGGTTCTCCCACCCAAAAGGGGGACCTCGGGGTGAAGATGCATCCTCAAGAGTCCCACTTCCAGCTCCAGCCTGCCCTGCTGGAGATGGAAGGGGCGAGACTTACATTGAGTCAAGACTGACATACACTCAACTCACTAGTAACACGTGACAGTGACCCCAAGGTGATGGAACTTGTCTGAGATTCCTCTACTCAAGGAGGGAAGGGAAATTTGATAGCACACAGTTGAAGGCAGCAGTTAGAAGGTAAAGAAACAGAACATGAAGCAAAGCCCTAACTATTTCATACAAACTATCCCTCTGGCTGGCTCTGGCAGTGGCTTCCACCTGTAATCCTAGCACCTCTAGGAGGCCGAGGTGGATGGATCCCTTGAGCTCAGGAGTTGGAGACCAGCTTGAGCAAGAGTGAGATCTTGTCTCTCTAAAAAAAAAAGAAAGAAAGAAAAAAAAGAAAAATCAGCTAGGCATCGTGATGGGACCTGAGTATCTCAGCTACTTGGGAGGCTGAGGCAAGAGGATTGCTTGAGGCTGGGAGTCTGGGCTTTCTGTGAGCTAGGACATCATGACACTCTACCCAGGGCGACAGAGCGAGACTCTGTCTCAAAAACAAAAAACTGTGGCACCGAGGAGAGTCTCTTCCATGAAGTTACTACACTAATTAATGTGGTTTGACTCTAGGTTATGTAAGCACAGAATCCAGGTGGGTATGGCAGCCCACAGAGGTTGCTCGGAAACCCTTGGAGGAGGCACAAGATAGGGTCTAGGTGGTGACTATGGAAGAAGGTGCACATGCTGAGGCGGTGGGACTTTGGAAATACATTTGCTTTTACCTGCTTTCCTATACCAAGGTCCATTGTGAGATTACTTTTGGACCAGAAAGCCCTCATATGTAAGATAAGTAGACTGAAGTTCAGACTGGGGAGGTGACAAGCCACCGGACAACAGTCCCTTACATGGCAGGGTCAGGAGCCAGGTCATTTAGTTCCATACCCTAACCCAAATGGGATGGTAGAGTTATCTAGCCTCATGAATTCAAGGTGCATTTATTGAGCACCTACTACATAGAGTCATACAATGGTTTTTTCCTCTCTCTTCTTCTTAAAAGATTAATGCCGTTATTGCGTCCATTTGGTGCCTTTACTGCCGGAAAAATAACAGCCAGCAGGGGCTTTCTTGGGTTACCTCAGTAAGAGATCTCTGCAAGTCAAACACTATTAACTTTAATGAAGTGGCTTTGATGGTGGGGAAGAGACAGCTGACACCGTATTTCCCTAACAATAAACCACTCTGACAGATAAAAACAAACAGGCTCAAGATAACATATAGCATTTCGGAGGACGGGGCCCATAATGAACACAGACCGATGTAAGCCGTGCTTTCCTCTAAAGCTGTGTTCCCCCATCTGTTGTGGAAACTTCTAAAAGGCAGGGCAGGACGATCTAATCCAGCTTTCACAGAAACCACTGCCTGGGTTATTATAAGGATGGCCCTGGGAGGAATTTTTAAATAAACCTAGTATGACTGAGGGCTCTTTCTGAAGACCGGCTTTGCTCGTTTGAGAGTTGGATCTGAGTGCTGATGGTTTGTTTATCCAATTCCAGCAACCTGGGTAATAGACTCCTCTACCTTCCCTGCCATGGGTGACCTAACTCCCTGAGGTCCTCTCTGTGGGGTGAACTTCTCGGCCTCAAGAAACGATCCTGTGATCACTGATTATTATAGGCAGAGCTGCCAGGGCCTTTTCCCTTTTGGCAGATCCCCGTGGAGAACTTGGCCTAAAACAAAAATGAAACCCCCAAGCCCTAGGGTTAGACTAGATGTGTGCTAATGCCGGGTGGAGGCTGCAAGGGGGAAAATGGTGTGTAAGTCAGAGCTCTGGAATAATTTGATCATTTGGTCGGAGCAAGGATTGAAGGGAAGGTGGAGGAATATATTACCCAGTTTGCTAGAACTGGATAAACAAACCATCATTAGACTCAGATTTCAGTTAGACGATGATGGGTAACTGATGTTAGCTTAAAAAATGTTTATTTCAGTTCCCTCACTAGGCTGTGTCACCTGTACGTCCTGTCATTGGGGGATGCTTTTGTGTGTGGGGCAGAAGGATTATGATGATTGGACTTTTGAATTTTTTTTTTTTTTACTTTTTTTTAAAGTCATTTTCTACGTGTATTTTCTCATTGGATCTTCACAATCTCCCCATGGAGGTAGGTTTTCTATTGTTCCACAGATTTGCCTGAGTCACGTAGGCAGTAAATGTCAGAGCAAGGATTGAATGGATTTCAAGGCTTTTCCCACTCCCCTGAATAATTCTGAGAATTTGCTGTGTGTGTGTGTGGGGGGCGGCTGGGTGGGTAGTGGCTAAAAAGCAGAAGAGCCCACCTGAATTACTTAATGAGACCCAGTGGTCATCCCAAAGCTCTAATTTAGCTTAAACATAATGCTCTTTCCTCAGGTGTATTTGTTCTCTATGATAATTAACAAGTTGTCCAAGTACCTACTTTCACAAAAGTAATAATTCTTGTTTATGTTAGGCCTTTATGCAAACAGTCAATTTTATCTTTCCTGTTCCCACCAGTCCAAGAGGTACTCTTCTTACCTTCAGGTTATAGATGAGGAAACTGAGGTCAAGAGATGTTAAGTAACTTTCCCAAGGTAAGCAGCTTACACAGCTGGTGAGCTCCTGTCTCCAAGCTTGTGCTCGCCCTGCTGTGTGACACCAGGCTTGGGTTTTATTGGGAACATGTGGTTGAAGCTGAACGGCAGGAGGGAGAGGCCCTGCATTGCCCAAACTATACATTAATATTAATAACAACAATAATAATTATCATACGTGCCAGCCCATATGCTAATATTTACCCACATCATCTCATTCACTTTGACAGTGAGAGAGGGGAGGGTTCTATTCTCACCTTCTAACAGGTTAGGAAAGCGAGGCTTAGAGCAGTGTATCCGAAGCTGCCTGGATGAAAGCTTTAAGTATACCTCGCCCAGGACTCTAACTCCCTGACAGAAAAGAGAAAATTCCCATTGCCCCTTTCCACGCCCTTATCTGAGATCAGATTTCTCTCGGATAGACACAATGCAAGGACTTGGCTTCCTGAGGACCCTTCTACTGCAAGGGTGGGTGCTGATGACTGGTAATCAGCACAGCTCTGTGCTCAGGTCCCCAGGCAGGGGCAGGAGCAGTGAAAGGACTCAGGGGCCCAAGAGCCCATGCCCCCGTCCACCAGCATGAGAACGCTCTGGGAGGCCAGAGGGATTGGGTATTGTGGGAGACAAAGGTGGCTGCCAGGCATAATAATGAGTGGCCCACGACAGCCCTCAGGATGCTGCCTCCAACTAGGACTCTGGCTGCTCTGGGATAACAGCCCACTAGACCCAGAGGGAGCTCAGAGGGTGCCTTAAGCCCAGAGTTCATGCCCTGGGTTTCTTGTCTTTTCTCACCCACCATTTTTATTTGCAAATGAAACCACTGTGAAATGGATGAAGGTGGGCACGATGGGAGGGCCGCGTCACCTGCCCCTGCCCAGGGGGCTTGCTGGGGCTGACTCCGTGTCTCTGAGCCTGTGGCCTCCTCTCCATCCCTTTCAACATCTCTGAGCCTCAGCTGCCCTCGTCCCTTTCAGCACGGAGTTCCCCATCCCGGGCTGCACTTTATCTGGCAGTAATTGTGCCTGTGGGTGCCAGAGCCCTGGTTTCCTTCTCCTAGGAGGACTAATGAGCCCTTCAGAGGTCTTGGCTCTTTTGTTTTATGTGGCCTTTGGCATAGGGGACACAGTTACAGCCGCTGGAAGCTGGGCTGGCTTAGCAATTAATTTCTGTACATCGCAAAGCTCTGCCCTCTAGTGGTTCTTTCGGAAACTTTCACGTGAACTGGGAAAAAAAAAAAAAAAAAAAAAAAAAGACAATTTAGAAAGCAAATGGGCTCTAAACATAGCGGAGAGCAGGGCGACTTGAGAGAGCTGAGTCCTCCATCTCCACAATACCCAACATCGCTTTCTGCTTCAATCACTTCTTCCTGGCCATTGGTAAACTTGGGATTGGTCCAAACCAACTGAGACCATTTTAATAAAAAATGAAGCAACACAGAAACAGAATTCAGTTTGGATTCCTTGCTCAGAGCAGAGTCTCTAGATTCTTTTATACTGGTAACTGTTGTTTGTTCACATTACTGACTGATAACACGGTTGATTCATGGATCGCATCAAACCTCCTCTCTGTTTTCTTTATGAAACATCCCTTTGGCATTTCTCATCCCAACAAAAATTATTCCTATTTCCTTGCCTGTTGCTAAGAAAGCGCCTTTACTAACAAACCCACCTTAATATTTGACTTATTCTATTTCTTCAAAGTGAGGACACATCTTAATTTAATATGACAAGCTGAACTGCGTGCTCCCTTCTTAAAGTTTTTAACTTTACCCTTAAGTTGACTCTTGCCTACTCCGTGACCTTGCACCCTAATTTTTCCTTTTACTTCCCGTACTGCATTTGAAGTGCCTATAAATCACATCTTAGGTCAACCCTTTCCTTAACATGAATAATATTTGTATTCTCGCCATGCAATACAATTTTACAACAATGCCAATTAATTCTTTTTGACAGTCTAGACTTTTCTTTTTTTAATTTTTCTTTTTAAAAGCTCTCTTACATTTCCAGCCTCTCTTTTAGGTTTTGCCGCTTTTAAAGCACTAACTTTTCAATTCTCAAGGCATATTTGGAAAGTGTCGTGTGTGAGGTTCTAGGTGGGGTGACCCGGTTTGATTAGTTCAAAGCAAAACTGGGCCCCGTGAGGGGCTGTGATTTGGAGACAGAAAGGGGGATCGGAAGGTGACAGTGGGTAGTTTCTCACCTGGTACTTGGGTTGGCTGCTGGGGCTTACTGCCCCTCCCCCTCCATGCCCGACCCTCCTTTAATTAAAGTAACATACTCTAAGGATCTTGTATTTGTTGGTTTGTTTCCAGAAGCTATCAGGCTGCATGTGGAAAAGTCACTGATGCAGAGACAAGACCCACTGACCTCATCTCCCAAGCCAGGAGGGAGGGAGATTTCACCATGTGGCACAGGAAGGGTAAAAGCAGATAGAATTTTTATTTTAATCATATCTTGTAAGAGCTCAGGTTAGCCTGTTCCTATCTTACCATTCTTTCCCCCTGTGAAAAATCATTCAGCTGCAGTTTGCATCCATCGTTTACTTGCGACCTCATGAGCTCTGTTGTGTGTTGAATATTCTGTTTCAGGGCTTAGAATTCTAATTATGTGTGCCCTCACATGGAGCAAGATTCATCCAGCACTTGCCCAGGCATTCAACAGTATTTGCAAATTTATGGGCGCTGACAATTGCAAAGTATCCACACCTTTCATGAAGGTGTGGCCCCGTTTGCTGTTTCGGTAGGTGTAGCAGAGTGACTAAGAAGGGAGTCCCTGCAGTCAGGTGACTTCCCTGAGTGACCACGAGCAAGTTGCTCATCCTTTTTATCCTTTTTTTTCATCTGCAAAAAGGGGAAGAAGCACAACAGACAGTGAGGATGAAATGAGCTGGTGCATAGAAACTTCTTAGCATGTAATTTTTTTTTTTTTAAGATAGGGTCTCACTTTGTCGCCCTTGGTGGACTTAGCACATAATACTCAATTAATATTCGTTAGGATAATTGTGAGGATGGGAGGTTCATTATAAGGGATAGGCTCCTGTGGGACAAACTTGGACTGTAGTGTCAGAAGGGCCTGGGGTTGGACCTTTATCTCACTTGTATTAGTTTAGTGGCTCCAGAAACCCCATGTGACACCTGAGCTCCATCTCGGGGTTGCCGTGAAGATTACATTAGGTACCGGATGTGCCATACTTGGCACATAGAACACCGTAACAAATGTTACCTCTTCCCCAGTCTTCCTAAGATGACAGTTTGTGGCTCTAATAGACATTTCAACCCTAGTTTTACTTGACAGCCATAAAGACAGGAGATCCCTTAGGTTGACACCCTCCCTTTAAGTTAAAAACAACCGTTTAACGCTTCTTTAAGAGGTCTTCAAAAAAGCCTTTGGCTCCACAATTTATTTATTTATTTAGAGACAGTGTTTCGCTCTGTTGCCCAGGCTGGATTGCAGTGGTGTGATCATAGCTCCCTGTAACTTCAGTCTCCTGAACTCAAACCATCCTCCTACCGCAGCCTCCCCAGTAGCTAGGACTACAGGCATGCCACCGTGCCCAACTAAGTTTTAAATTTTTAATTTTCAAACATAGTCCTGCTACATTTGAAACTCCTGAGCTCAGGCCATCCTTCTGCCTAGGCCTCCCAAAGTGCTGGGATTACAGGTGTGCACCACTGCACCTGGGCAACAATTTAAAACATTAAGTTAACCGAAACAAAGGTTGCTGAGTTGTTGAAATGAAATGAATGCATGTATTGTAATGAAACAATGAGCTAAAAGTTCTCTTAATCATTCCCCTGTAGAACACTGATTGGGAAGTGGTAAACATTGTCACAAAAGTCTTTGGGACACCAAGTACTTTGGACGTTAACAGTTTGATTGGAAAGAAGCCATCACTCTGTACCTTCCCTGTGTCTTAATCTCCTGGTTTTTACCACGTGTTTGAGTCTCCTGATTTGTGCCTACACTATTTCTAGGCAGAATTTTTGCTTAAGTGTCCAAAAGGACCTGTTTTCTTTTGTAAATAAAGAATTAAGCTTATGGGTGGTGCCTGTGGCTTAGTGGGTAGGGCGCTGGCCCCACATACTGAGGGTGGAGGGTTCGAACCCGGTCCCGGCCAAACTGCAACAAAAAATAGCTGGGCGTTGTGTCGGGCGCCTGTGGTCCTAGCTGCTCTGGAGGCTGAGGCAAGAGAATCGTCTAAGCCTAGGAGTTGGAGGTTGCTGTGAGCTGTGACGCCACAGCACTCTACCGAGGGCGATAAAGTGAAACTCTGTCTCTTAAAAAAAAAAAAATTAAGTTTATAAACAGTGCTTTCTGGGAGAGGAGAGTAGGCTTCCATGGCATGGGAGCAACGTGAAAACTTCTTCCCACTCTGCTCAGACTTGGGGGCCTGTTTGCTCCTCAGGCAGGTCCGTGAGAAATAGTGACACCCGCTCTTGGTGTGAGCAGTCTGTTTTCTGCTTACATACACAGACTTGATTTATAATCGCAGTCCGGACAGCATCTGAGTCTAATTACCTGGGTATATGAAAGTTCAGGAGATCTCAACTAAGTTAGCAATTCAGGGATGCGCTTTACCAGAAGCAGATGGAAAAAATAAAACACTTTAGTTTATGGCTATTTTTCTATTGGGGGAAGGAGAAAGAACAAAAAGAGTTGCCAAATTGATCCTTGTCAAGCGCTAATTAAATATTATTCATGATTAATTCTGATGTTGATGTATTCAGTGTTTTAGCAGTGTCATAAATATCTCAAAGAATGAAATAACTCACTTTGTGTAGCTGTAATAAATCATGTGCACCGTGGTCCCCACGTGGTGTTCTGAGCCAGTCCCTTATTATTATTATTTTTTAATACATACACTTGTTGGTGACTTTTCTGGAATATTATTAGGAATGTTTCTTTCTTTCTTTTATTTGAGACAGAGTCTCACTATGTCGCCCTCAGTAGAGTGCTGTGGCATCACAGCTCACAGCAACCTCAAACTCTTGGGCTTAAGTGATTCTCTTGCCTCAGCCTACCAAGTAGCTGGGACTACAGGTGCCCGACAGAACGCCTGGCTATTTTTTGGTTGTAGTTGTCATTGTTGTTTGGCAGGCCCGGGCTGGATTTGAACCGGCTGGCTCCAGGGTATGTGGCTGGCGCCTTAGCTGCTGAGGTACAGGCTGAGACGGGAAAGAATTTTCTGATCATGCCTTGCTATTTCTATTTCATTCAATTAAAAACAAATGCTTTTAAAATTACAAAAGAACCTGAGAGTTTCTATCACGTATAGCTAAATGCTGACATGTTTATAGATGAAATTATATGATATCTGGAATCATATTCTATAAAAAAAATCCAGGTGGGCTGGAAGAGTGGACATATAGATGAAAGCAAGACTAGCCATAAACTGATAACTCTTAAATCTCGGTGATGAGGGTTCATTATAATATGTTCCTTTTTTTTTTTTTTTTTTTTTGCAGTTTTTGGCTGGGGCTGGGTTTGAACCCACCACCTCCGGTATATGGGGCCGGTGCCCTACTCCTTGAGCCACAGGAGCCACTTAATAGTCTCCATTTTTGTATACTTTTGGGATTTTCCATAATAAAAATTTAAATGATATTTTCTTGAGAAGAAGCTCAAGTTTCATCCTCAAGAAAAAAATTATTTAATCAGTTTTAATTTAATCCTAAACATATGTTCTCTTAGTTACAAATCATGGGTCAGAAAATGTTAATCCAGTTTGCAGTTGATAAACTAATGATGATGAGGATACTATCTGAAAGCCAACGGTATACCAGATGCTCCATTATCCTTGGTATTTTACATACTTATTTAATCCTTAAGATAAGTAGGAGGTTAAATACTATTATCCTTGTTTTGTACATAAACTTAAGGCTTAAGGAGATTACTGGTTCAAGGCCATATACTCAATGATGGCAATGAGATCTCTGAAGTTCCAAAGCTACTTCTTATTCTTTCTTTTCATAAAGAGACTACACTTAGCAAGACAGTAGGGCTAGAACCATGAATTCAGATACCTTGAGCAGGAAGGACCTTAGGGATGCCTTAGTCAAAAGAGGCCAAACAGACGACACGCCTATCCTACCCTGTGCCCATCCCTGCAGACATGACTAATTGATTGTGGCACTTTCCCACAGTGGCTCAGAATCCTACTCAACACCGTGCCGAGACAGCCCAGTTGGATCACAGTTGACATTCATATAGAAATCTATTCATCATCTCTCATCTTAACCTTAACGGATAAGAAAACTGAGACTGAGACTCGTTCAAGGTCTCATGGCTGGTAGGTGGCAATGTAGTCATTCCTCCTGACATAGAGAGGTCTGGGGCTCTTTCTACCTCAGTAGCCAAGGAGCCTCCACATCAAATTTCTAGTAATACGAGTCTGTATTTACATGCGTTAATACACGGAAACTGTTCAGAATAGTGCCTGGTACATGAGAAGTACTAGATTGATGTTAGCTGCATTTATTCTTATAAGAAGAAGAAACAGAAAATATGCCAACTTTAAGATGGAAGAACTGTGAATAAAACCAGGGCAATTTGTAAAACATTTGCTAGTTTCCTCAAATGGCAACAGATCCCTGGACAGAAGTTGGCCAAACAGCTGCAGCCTCAGGCCCCAGGACCTCAACCTTCAGTCCCCAGTCACTGCTCCTTAGGAATGTGGTGGAAGGCTCCGCTCTGTCCAGCCTGGACCGCTGATGTACAGCAGCCGACCTTCACATCCCCTTCGTGTGGCGCCAGCAGCTCCCTGCCAGCCTCACCTTGCCCACACGTGGCAGACCCACTAACCACTAGCTGACTCGCTGAGTTCCTGCTCTGATCCGGCATCCAGATTTGGGCTTTTCTCATAATCTCAGGTCTCCTCTCCCTCTGAAGACTTTTCAATCCTTGAAAGACTTTGACCAATATTCTTTTCACCACCCAAGGGAGAATTTTTAAAGCTACAGAAAATGTGCTGTTCCTTGGGGATGGTTTTGGAGGTTGCTTCTGCCTCCCCCAGGAGATCTAGGATCATGCAGGTATTGTGAGTGGAATTTGTTTTTTTATTTTTAATCTGTGAATTAAGCAGCTAATAGAAGTCCATGTAATTTGTGTGACAAGTGACAGCTTGTGTGAAAATAACCTAACCATATCCTGTTACACATTTGCATCCATTATGGTGGGGAAAGCCGTCTGTCACTGGTAGACCATTAAGATGTAGTCACCAGTGTTTTCCTAGGTGAAAGGGTAATTATTTTTGCTGTTTGTTCGTAATTTATTAATAGTCAGTGGAGAACCTTAGGGTAAAGGATTATTTCAAACAAAGTGACAGATCAAATGTGTGGAAGGCCCAGTGATCTAGTGGTTGATAAGAAAAGCTATTAGTGTGAAGATAAGATTTAGTTTGGAACCTTCGTATTCTACTATGGATCGACATTTTTCAGATAAATTAAATGCATACAGAGAACTGAATAGAAAGCAGGGAGAATACCAGTAAATGCTTTTGCTTTGGAAGAAGGCACCTGTGCTGTAGAGTAAAAGCACAATTCCCTATAATGTTACATGCGTCCTAATAGCAGTACCCATGATGATAAGTGGTATATGAACATGTAAAAAGATAGTTATATATTTCTCTTAAATGTGCCAGGGCAGTGTTTTTCAACCTTTTTTTTTTTATTTCACAGTGCACATTAACTTAAAGTTAAACTTCCATGATACACTTAAATTATGCTGATAAAAAAAAGAGTTTGAAAAAAAGAATATACTCACTGTGCTTTGAACTTCTTTTTTTTTTAATTTTTATTAAATCATAATTGTGTACATTAATGCAATCATGGGGCACAATGTGCTGACTTCAGACACAATCTGAAATATTTTCGTCAAACTGTTTAACATAGCTTCTTTGACACATAATTTAATTAATGATCTTTAAAAATGTTCGTGGCACACCTAAGATCCTGTCCCGGCACGCGGGTTGAAAATCACTGAGCTAGAGAATGTGTGTAAACTCAGACCACACCTATGATTTCTGGATTGTTTTTTACTTGGGTCACTGAGGCTCAGGTTAAACTAGATATTTATGTTTTTAAAAAGTGAGTTAAGGAAAAGTAAGTCAAAGGAAAGAAATAAGTAATAGGAAAGGGGGTATTCAGATATGACAAAAATTGAAGCAGTGAGTGCACAGGAAGTGATGTTTAGGAAACATTGGACTAAAGACTAGTTTCCTTGGAACTCTGAGATCAGCTTTCGTTAACTGGGGATGGGATGGCCTGTGTCTCGATACTATATATCTTATGATAAAACCATCTGAAGCTCTTACACCATTCCACCTTTTCTTTAAGATTTCAGCATAAATATTATTCCTTAGCTTGTGAAGCAAAAAAAAAAAAAAAAAAAGAAGAAGTACAAATTCTAGTCAAAGCAGGTATTGGGAGGAATTTCCTGGATTTCTCTTCTGTGTGTGAGATGAAAGGACTCAAGTCTTGAGTGAATTTGCAGGTGAGCTGAGGGCTCAGCTCAACTTTGCCACCAACTTCCTCTGTGGTCTGTGAGATGATCTCGACTGTCCCCAGACTTGAGTTTCTACCTCTGTAACATGGAGGAAGGCTTGAGATGATCTCCATGTGATCTCCTAGCTCTAACTTCATGATTCCGTCAGAATTCTGGGAGACCGAAAAAGAAACGCCACCCTTAATGGTGGGATGTCCTGGGAAATCTTACACATTTCTGAGTCTCTCAAGAGGGTTGCTAACACCGTAAACCCAGCCAATCTCTTAAAATAGCCTAAATGACTGCTTTAAAGGATACAACACTCATGGGGAATGGAAATGTGTGTTTGCTACAGCAAAACCGAATCCCATTTCTTTTCCATCACACCCAGGATCTTTTCAGAATTGGTGTCCCTGACACAGCTCAGGGAGAGGATCAGAGATTTCTCAAGTGAAAAGAACTCTGAAGCTGATTCCTGTAAAAGGATAGGAAGCTAGCTAGATGGCCAAGACAGTTTAATCAGGGAGAGACGCTTGAATTAAGACCAAGAGATGAAAAAAGATCATTTAGGGAGATGCGAGTGTTCAGGCTGATCGCATTGCCTGTCTCTGCCGGGCCTGTGAGGCTGCAGCAGTGATGAGTGCGGACAGTTGCTTCGTCAGTTGCAGCGCTGGGCAAGGGGGAGAGGCAAGAGATCGGTTAGTAGGGCTGGTGCTCACAAAGGCCTCAGAGGCCTTGCTAAGAAGTTTAGACTTCCAGCAAGCCACCATTCACTTAAGGAGGCAAGCTTTAAGAAAGCTTTGAGGGTGGCGCCTGTGGCTCATCAAGTAGGGCACCAGCCCCATATACCGAAGGTGGAGGGTTCAAACCCAGCCTCTGCTGAACTGCAAAACAGAAAAACAGCCGGGCGTTGTGGCGGGCGCCTGTAGTCCCAGCTATTCGGGAGGCTGAGGCAAGAGAATCGCCTAAGCCCAGGAGTTAGAGTTTGCTGTGAGCTGTGTGATGCCATGGCACTCTACCGAGGGCGATAAAGTGAGACTCTGTCTCTACAAAAAAAATTAAAAAAAAAAAAAAAGAAAGCTTTGAGATCAGGAGAATTGTGGGAAAGAAGGAGGATTTGGAGGGTGCTTGCTCTTGTTTAGAGGGATGGGCTTCTGAATCTTCAACAGCTCCCTCTGCTTTGAGGGATTTCCCTTGAGGAAGTCTTTCTGAGTAGGATGACTGGAAAGCCCTCTTGAGCCTGTAATTATAAACACCCCCGTCCCCCTAGCTCTGGAAGTGACAAGTGGTAGATGGCTGTGCCCAGCGTGTTTCCACGGACCTCTGATGCAGATTCACACTCGGGCTTAGTGAAAGCTGACTCTTGCTGTTGAGCTTCTCTCCTTGGATAGGGAAACACTTGTCTCAAAAGATATTTCTGTAGATTTCTGCAAATTCTGTGAATTTGCAAGTGAGCTGAGGGCCAGTGTTTGCTCTTGCAAGAATTTTTCACTTTGTAGCTAATTTGCACAGACCGCTGTAAGGTATCATTCTAGAGACAAGCTGCTTGTTCTTTCTGATTATTTTAGAAACAAGCAGCCCTTCCTGTCCATCAAGCAGATCTGGATAAGCCATTGCCAAGCTGATTAAAGGGCAACACTGAAGCACGCGAGACAATGCTAAGCCAGGCAGGCAGAGGTGGGCATAGGCCTATCAGAAGGAGTTGGTTAGATACATTATGGGCAAGAAGATAAAGAGATTCTGGGAACACAGCATCTTGCAGAGATTCACACAGCTATTTAATACTGCAGTAAAAAAAGAGTTCCTGCCACCCTCCCCCGAAGCCCAAACGTAAAGTGTCCTACTATTCATTTTAAACTTTGCATCTGATATCCATTCAAAGAGTTAGAAAACAAAGGAAGACTGCTTCTCTGGTGGATGTGTTAGGTTACCCAAGTTCAAAGTCTAACTCTGCTGCTTTGGAGGCCTGTGCAAATGGCCAAACGTCTCTGTATCTGCCTTTCCTCCTCTATAAATGAAATAATAATATACCTTCTTTATAGGATTTTGGGGAAGAGTAAATTTATAGATCTTGGCTCGGGCGCCAAGTGATTAGGGCGCCAGCCACATACATCAAAGCTGATGGTTTTGAGCCTGCCCAGGCCTGCTAAACAACAATGACAACTGCAACCAAAAAAATAGCCGGGCGTAGTGGCAGGCACCTGTAGTCCCTGCTACTCGGGAGGCTGAGGCAAGAGAATCATTTAAGCCCAGGAGTTTGAGGTTGCTGTGAGCTGTGATGCCACAGCACTCTACCAAGGATGACATATTGAGACTCTGTCTAAAAAAGAAAGAAAAATTTAAAGAACTTGGCAAAACTCTTGGTAAGTGTTCAGTAAATTAGCTATTGTTATTTTCCAGTGGATATTTTTGGGGGGTTATCTCTCACCCTCCCCCAACCCTACACCGTATAGTAGCCTTACCTAGAGTAGAGAGGTAAGCAAAGTTAATATGTTTTGTAACAAAGGTGAGCGCTTCCATTTCCAGGGGTATAAATGAGAATCAATTTACTGACACGAGAGTGGTTAACTGATTTGACTAAGTTCTTCACTCTTCTGCGACACAATGCTGTTTGCCTGTGACAAACCTTGAAAATCCAAAACCCTGTGCTCCATTTATTTGGGCTCAAAGGAAAGCTCCTCTCTGTGTTGGAAAAGTTATGTGCAAGTTAACATCAGCTCAGAAAGGGAGTGGTTAAATGTTTGCCAGGGTGGTAGAGATAGTTATAGTTACATCCTCTAACCACTTTCTGCACAAATAATGGGAGTCTAAAGCTTGGGCCACTTCGGGGTGTGGTGGCTCATGCTTGAAACCCTAGTACTCTGGGAGGCTGAAGAAGGTGGATTGCCTGAGCTCATGGGTTGGAGACCAGCTTGAGCAAGAGTGAGGCTCCATCTCTACTAAAAATAGAAGAACTGGGGCGAGAGGATCACTTGAGCGCAAGAGTTGGAGATTGCTGTGAGTTATGACGCCACAGCATTATAAAGGGTGATAAGGTGAGACTCTGTCTCCAAAATAAATAAATAAATAAATAAAAATAAAGCTTGGGCTGTATGTCTTTCTCAGAAGGCTCCTGCTCACGTTGTAGCCTCCTGTACTGTTTTTGTTGGTTCACTGTGGTTTATAGGGCTTGGTATCTAACCTGTCCATGACCGATTCTGGTTCCTTCTTGTTAGCATGGTCCTACAATTCCATGGTTTGAGTCATAGCTTAAATGCCACTCTTTCATATCTGCAGAGACTGGTTTTTCTGCAACTGAAGAGCTCCAACATAGGCAGTTCTTGCAAAATGTCATATGGTGTAGCAGAAAGAGGACCGGATAGAGTGTGAGGACACCCTTTGGGGTCCTAATCCTGGAACAACATACTTCATCATTGTGGGTGACATTTCCTTTTGTCTATGATGAGGGCGCTGAAGGCAGTAGTATCCAAAACTCTTTAGGCTTTTAACTTATGTGATGTTTAAGTGGAAGTTTAGAAATAATTTAAAAGAATTAAGAGGAACACCTAACTAAAACTGAATTGGTGGCTTGTGGAGATGTGAATATTTTTATCCTTTTGAAAATTTGTTTTGTAGCTGTACCAGGGATCATAAAAACATATTATTAAGAAGTTTCTATGTCTTCTCTTTGTATGAAAGTGAAAAGATTTTTTTTAATTGAAAAATATCTTTCATTCTTATTTTCTCCAAAAATAAAGTGGAATTGTCATACAGTCTAAAAGTTGATAGAACTTTAGGAAGTACAGGATTCCTGGACTTCTCCCAGACCTATGGACTCAGAATCTCTGGGTTGTGGGGCCCAGCAATCTATTTTTTTTTTTTTTTTTGAGATAGGATCTCGCTATGTTGCCCTTGGTAGAGTACTATGGCCTCACAGCTCACAGCAACCTCAAACTCTTGGGCTCAAGTGATCCTCTTGCCTCAGCCTCCAGAGTGGCTGGGACTACAGGCACCCGCCACAACACCTGGCTATTTTTAGAGATGGGTCTCACTCTGGCTCAGGCTGGTCTTGAACTCCTGAGCTCAAGCAGTCCACCCACCTCTGCTTCCCAGAGTGCTGGTATTACAGGCATGAGCCACCACGCCCCACCTGGTTATTGATGCTTTAACTGTAAAGGGCTGAGTGTGTGTGAGAGGAAGCTCAGGCCTGGGTCAAGGCCTGGGGGTTGCTTTTCCAGGCTGTGCAGGGGAATCTTTGGCTGCATATCAAAGCCATCTTTGGTGCCCTGTGGTCTCCCTTTGCGGTGCTCTTCTTCCCCAGGGGTTTGCTCTCCCACACGTGCGAACCCAAAGCCAGGCCCTCCTCCTACAGGTCAGGAGTCCTATCCTATTCGGATCGCTGCCTTCGGTCTTTATTGAGATAAAATTCGCACACTGTAACATTCGCCCATTGAAGTGTACCATTCAGTGGATTTTAGTATATGCATGACCATCTCCATAGTCGGTTTCGGAATGTTTTCATCATCCCACAAAAAACCCTGTCCCCTTCAGCTGGCTGTCACTCATTCCTTGTCTCCAGCCCGAGGCAGCCGCTGATTTGCTTTCTGTCCTCATAGATCGGCCTGTGCCAGATAGTTCATGTAAATGGAATCATACAATTTGTGGTCACTCGCGACAGCTTCCTTCACTTAGCATAATGTTGCCAAGGTTTATTCATACTGTCCCATGAATCAGCCCTGCATTTCTTTTAATGGTCCAGTAAGTTCCATTGTATGGCGCCAAGGTTTATTCATACTGTCCCATGAATCAGCCCTGCATTTCTTTTAATGGTCCAGTAAGTTCCATTGTATGGCTATCCCATATTTTATGTAGCCAGTTATCTGTGATAGGACATTTGAGTTGTTTCCACTTTTTGGCTATTATGAATAATGCTGCTATAAATATTTGTATGAGAATTTTTCTGTGGCTATGTTTTCATTTCTCTTGGCTATGTACCTAGGAGTAGAAAGGCTGTGGGTCATAATGGCAACTTTATGTCTAACTATTTGAGGAACTCTTAGACTATTTTCCAAAGCTGTTGCACCACCAGCGGTGTAGGAGGGTTCCAATTTCTCTTGGTCTTTAACTTTGTCAGCGTTTACTTTTTGTTCTTAAATGATAGCCATCCTCATGAGTATGGAATGATATTTCATTAGGGTTTACTTTCTTCCTTCTTTAATTTTAAATGATTCCCACCAAATTAATTTATTTAATCCTACCAGGGAAAAGCTTTTTAAAATTGGAATGAACTCTCTAATTGTTCATGTAGAGGGACTAGAAAATACACAAACAGAAATGTATGAAACTAAAATCACCCACGATCCTACCACCTAGGAAGATACCAGTGTTATATGTGGACTGTCTCTTTTTAGAATCCTTTCCTGTGTTATGTTCCCTTGTAAAAGGAGAACTTTTAGACCCAGTGAAACCAATTGGTGGAATTATGGAGAAGGTATTTTTGAGCAAGAGGAACCCTGACCTTTCCTTCTCCCCATTGAGACAAGACTGGGGTTGGGCCTGTCCCCTATTCATACCTGTAAGGAGTCTGACCTGGGTGGTAAATGGAAGAAGCTCTTTCTGATCTTAAGAGTCTATTGATAGCTGGGTTTTTTTAGCCATGTGGCTGTTCATTGTCACTGATGATGCCACGTGGACATGGAATACTGCCTCAGGGTGAGGATTGGAGGTGGCCTATATTCCCTCGCACCCTGAACCTAAGAATCTTTTAACATGGATCTGAGAGAGGCTTACATTTTTATTTTTATTTTTTTTTACATTTTTATTTATTTATTTTTTCATTTTTACTTTTTTAGAGCTAGGGATTGCTTTGTTATCCTGGCTAGAGTGCAATGGCATCATCTTAGCTCACTGTAACCTTGAACTCCTGGCCTCAAGTGATCTTCCTGCCTCAGCCCCCCAAGTAGCTGGGACCCAGGCATGTGCCACCATGTCTGGCTAATTTTAATTTTTTTTTTTAATAGTGATGAGGTCTGTTGCCCAGGCTGATTTTGAACTCCTAGCCTCAAGTTATCCTCTCATCTTAGCCTCTCAAAGTTCTGGGATAATAGGGCGGCGCCTGTGGCTCAAAGTTGTAGGGCACTGGCCCCACATGCTGGAGGTGGCGGGTTCAAACCCATCCCCGGCCAAAAACTGCAAAAAAAAAAAAAAGAAGTATGAACAGTGTCAAAGTTCTGGGATTATAGAGATTATAGATGGGAGCAACCATGTCCGATCTTCTTTTTTATTTTCTTGGTCTTCTTTTTTATTTTCTGAACTTTGATCACATCAGATTCATTCGAAGAACATGATAACGCATATTGCAACACTATCTCTGATAATTAGCCTAACATTTTTGCATAGGTTTTTTTTTAAAAGGATATTTTAAAAGCATAACTAGCTGATTAAGAGTTGGATGACAACTGATTTCTATAACAACCCAAATTGTCCCCAGAGTTCATTGGAAATCGTGATATGCATCTTAGAATATATGCTCCCTTGGCAATAGAGGCATTCTAATGGGTAGCCAGGTTATGAGCCTCATATAAGATTACTTTTTCCTCTATTCATAAAAACTAACATTACGGAGCACTTACCAAAAGACAAACCTTTTACACGAATGGTTTCATTTAATCCTTACAGGTACCCTACAAATACGATTTGTCAATATCCCATTTTTACATGTAAGAAAATGGAGCCAAAAGATCAGACCGCTTGCCCAGGGCTTGGATGCAAATCACTAATTTCCAGTGGACTTCGAGGACACTTCGGGTTTAGCCCCCTCCTCCCCAGAAGCCCCTTCAGCCTTCTGTTAGCTGTGGAGCCTTTTCTCCATCCTTCCTCCTGCCCAGGCAACTTGGCAAAGCAGTTTAGTGTTAGGGAGATAAACTTCTCCTGCGGGGGTGGGGTGGGCCATCACTGTACCAATAGGCTTTTTGCTAATGAAGCACTTTTCCTGTGAATCCCAGGAGAGCTTGAGGAAAGCTAGGAGTGTTTCAACTCCCTTTTTTTGCTCTCTCCTCCTCCTCCTCCCACTCCCATCCCAGCTCCAAGGTCATGAAAGCATCTGAGAACCGTGGGAGAGAGAACGCACAGGGGTGCAGTGGGAACCCCTTGGCAGGGGGGCAGTGAAGCCTCCGGAAGGCCAGGAGGAGAAAGAAGTGTGATGTAGGCCCAGCCTGGTTACTGCCAGCAGTGGGCTCTGTTACAGAGGTTTTATTCAGGCTACTGTTGGTGAAATAGGTGTTATTAGCTGCCTTACATCCTTTTTGGAACAAGGCTGGATGTAACCTTAAAGTTCCATCCCTATTTAATGGGCGCGTTTGAATGTTCAGAGAGGTGGGTTAACTTGTCTGGTATCACACAGTACTCAAATGGCAGAGCCAAGGGTTGCATGTCTGTCTCGATTCTAAAGGCTTTTGTGTGTATATGTTTAATTTATTTCCTGAGCTTAGCATTCTATGTCTAGTGCTCCCTGTGGGGCTCAGGAATGGAGTCAGATGAATGGTTTCTTCTGGCCCGATGGGAAGGAGACTAACCAGCCTTCTGTGCATTCAGAGCCTTAGAAGGGGGTGTGGCTGCGGAGTGATGTCCCTAAGGAGGTTCCCCCCTTTAGCCCCAGAGGCAAGTGAACGCTGAAGTCTCTGACTTTATGCCCCGGCTTTTGTCCAAAAAACTAGAGTAAAAGTCTGAGCGTGGTGGCTCACACTTATAATCCCAGCTGCTTGGGAGGCTGAGGCAGGAAAATTGCCTGAACCCAGGAGTTTGAGGTTGCTGTGAGCTATGATGCCATGGCACTCTACCCAAGGGTGACAGAGTGACACTCTGTCTCAAAAAATCAAAACCAAACAAACCTAGAGTGAAAGAGTGAAGAGGTTTAAGCAGTGTTTCTAAGTCAGTGATTAGAATCAGATCTGGGTTGGAATTCAGCCCCCTCATCTTACCGGCTTGTCACCTCAGTCTGCTTGTATAAACTCCATTTACCTTCGTTTATAAGAAGAGGATAATACTTTCCACGCAGGTAGGGTGGTTGGGAGGAAAATGCCTGGCATATGGTAAATGCTGGAGGAATGTCAGCTTCTCCTCCTGCCCCCACTTTCTCTACACTCTGCAAGACTCTCCTTGCTATCCTGTACCATCCACCCCCACTGAGACCCAATAGCTTCAACTACTTTATGGAAACTATTCAGGAAGTTCATTGACTCTGCCTTTGTTTGGAGTTTGCTGGTTGGCCAGGGCCTTTTGGCTATGGGAGACTCACTTGAGAGGGGTTCAAGGGTAGAGTGAATAGATTTTTCCAAGTCTGTGTATAGCATCCCCCCTTGACATCAATCTGGGGCTGGAGCTAATCTATCAATTCTTTATTAAGACCAAGTTATTTTTTATTTATGATGCTTGTGGGTTCATTAAAAATGGCACTCCCTGTTGGGGATAGCAGCAAGGCTTTTAGCCAGTTTTTATCAGGTTGTTAGAGTAGATATGAATATTTTAATAGAGAGAAAGAGCAAAGCTTTCAACAAACTTAATTTGTTTCAGAATCTAAGTGACAGGCTTAACAGGGGTGCCAAGTAATTCAGTATAATCAGCCCAGATAGTGGAATACGGGCTACAATTACATGGACCGGAGAGCTTTTCCAGAGGGGCCACAAGGGGATCCCCCACCCCCCGGCAACTGTAAATCACTGGAACCCTGGATCCTTTTAACCAACATAAGATCGGGGAGAGCCACAGGCAGCTTCTAGGCCCAGTTAAGTTCCTAGGCAGCCTGGAGAGTGTTTCTGCAGATTCTATTTTAACATTTATGGAATTCTTTTCCTGAGATGCTGATCTTATTAAATTATATACAAAATGACAGATTAAGCAGCCCATCAGGAGCATATTCAAGGCCTCAGCCTAGGTCGTAATCACAGAGACAGTGGCTGGTTTCGTGGTGTAGTTTAAAAAATATCCACTTGGGGGAGCTGTATGATTGAATTTTAATATCCACATCAGATTTGATGTGCAATGTGGGCTCCAGATGACTGCCCCCATCCCACAGTGATAAGCTAGTGAAGCAAGCAATGGTTGCAGAAACGCAATGATAAATCAGTGTGAGTGGTCTTTATTGGCAATCCCTCCCTCTGGAGTTTGAAGTTGTTCTTGATTTTTAAAAGCTTCTTCTCTTTCAAACGAAAATAGTTTAAAGATTAAATGAAGAGTTACAGTACTTTCTGTTGTTTCCTCGGTGAAGGTTCTGCATATGTAGGCAGGCATCAGGGCATACTTAAATTAATGTACATCTCAGTTAATTTCAAATAGCCAAAGCACTAGAAAAATCTCCTTTGAAGTTTTGTGAACACAGTCAATTGCAGGGAAGAGAAAATCATAAAATCAAATGTCTGAGCGGGGAATGCTGTTTTCCGGTGTATCCCCCACGTGACTCTCTCTCACCCTTTTTCTCTGTGAAATAGGTGGGGCATGGCGAGGTCTAATGAAGGGCTAGCCATTGCTGCCCGGGCATAAGTCCAGGTTCCAGATGGTCTTTGGGGTCTACCCAGATTTGGACAGTTTTGAAATAATGGAAAGCTAGTTAGGGTTCCTAATGAGGGCATTTGCTAGAGAATGTTGTCACAATATGGACGCACTATTAACCCATTTTACTGTGGAATAAAATGAAACCAATTATAAATGCACATATACAAGCGTGCCTCCATGTGCCCACCTGCCCACGCCGAGGGAGCTGGAAAGTGTTTCTCGGAGGGGGATGGCTTGGCTATTGTCTAAATCAACGTCTCATTCCAGTCTCTTCTTTTGAGTTGCTGGGGCATTATGGTTTTCTCAGTGTCCAGAGATTATGAAATGGCTTTGCCATCTTGACAGAGAGTCTTTCTTATTTCTCCTGCTCTTTCCAGAAGAGGGACGGAAGAGTTCTAGAGCATCGCTTTGCATCCTTCTGCTCATTGGGGAAGGCTCTCCCGGCCTCCCAGCAGTTGCTGTTGCTTTCTGCATTTGCTTCCTTTGATGCCATCCCTCCTGCCCCAGGGGCTTCAGCCTCACCTTGCTGAATCTCTCTCCCTGTCCTCTTGGACTCTCTCCACGTGAGCATCGCACTCTTTGTTGTCATCTACCCTGGGAGGACAAGTCTCCAGTGAAGACCAACCCCCTGCCCCAGCCGCTGTTCACCATCTCCATCGGTCACATTGATATAACTTTCACTGTCTGGTCAATGGAGGAGAAATGTCACTTCTTCAGGAATCCTGTTGCTCCCACCAGGAAGACTTCCTTCTGAAGAAAAATGTGGTATTTTTACAATATTTTCTGGCTTTTTTGCTTTAATGTAGTGGTTTCCTTTTTTTCTTTTTACCTGTAGGCTATTTAATTTTAAAGATGTAAACCAGGCAGAAGCCCAGCTCAATCTGCATCTGGGTCCAGAGAGCCCTGTGACAGTTCATTTTCTACAACAGCTGGAACAGTCCCACCCAGACCCCTTTGCAGTGGGACTTGACCGCTTCTCCCATCAAGATGTGGGATCTGTTGCCCTTCCCGTTAAATCTTGTGGCCTTATGACCTGCTGTGACCCCTAGGACGTGGTGGAAGTGATGCTATGGAAGGAGAAAGTGTTGTGGCTTCCCCTCTTCAGTCCCTTTGGTTTCTTGGCCTAAAACCACCACCATGTGAAGAAGATGTGGGAGCTTAGTGGAGGATGAGAGGAGACGTGACAGAGAACTGAGGCCACCAAACCAACATCCTGCAAGGGAGTGCCAGGCATTGGAGGGAAGAGGCATCTTGCATTTCCCAGCTCAGCCAGCACCCAGCTGATTGGCAAGATGAGTAAGCCTCAAGAAAAGCAGCCTGGGCGGGGTGGGGCCTGTGGCTCAAGGAGTAGGGCGCCAGCCCCATATACCAGAGGTGGTGGGTTCAAACCCGGCCCTGGCCAAAAACTGCAAAAAAAAAAAAAAAAAAAAAGAAAAGCAGCCTGGGAACTGCCCAGCGAAAGTGCAGAATCAGGACAAATGGTTACTACTTGTTATTTTAAGCCACTATATTTTGGGGGTGGATTGCTATATAGAAATTGATAACTGAAACAGATGCCATTCTGGAAGACCCTATGTTAATAAGACTGTGTGTGTATAAATCAGCTTACTTTATTTTTATTTATTCTTTTTTTAGAGACAGGGTCTTGCTCTGTTTGCCCAGGCTGGAATGCAGTGGCTTGATCATAGCTCATTGTAACCTCAAGTTCCTGGGCTCGAGCAGTCCTTGTGCCTCAGCCTCCTGAGTGACCGAGACTATAGGCTTGCACTACCACACCTGATTAACTTCTAAATTTTTAGTAGAGACAGGGTCTTGCTATATGGCCCAGCTGGCCATGCACTCCTGGGCTCAAGAAATCCTCCTAAATTCTGAGATTACAGGTGTGAGCCACTGGGCCCCACCTAAGTCAGCTTATTCTGAATTGTGTTAGTGGGTTTCTGCAGGAGAGAAGGCTTTAGGCCGCCCTGTGCTACTGGCTCCCCCTGTGCTGGTCCCCTGCCCTGAGATGCCACACTGCATCGTGGTTGTGCTTATTATGTGTGTTCATGTACCATGAACGTTTTATAGATGCTTTGTGGAAAGCTTTACATAAAGTCAGATTTATGTTCAGTAAATCTGACATCATTTATGTTAAGTAAGAAAGACCTGCCCTGAAGGGCACAGAAAGGCTGGTGAGCTCTGATGACCACAGAGGTGCTCCCCTGAGGCACTGCAGTGAACCCCAGGGCTGTGGATCGTCAGGCTGGTCCTTTAACCACTTCAGTGCCTGGAAAACTTTCAGTCACCCGGATCAGCCAAACTGCCTAGGTGTATGTAATCTGCATATGTTACTTTCCTCTGGCAAGTGGGTGATGTTTCAAGGTTGTCTTTATGCAGTGTTAGGGAGACAGCTCCGCGGGCTAGTGGTGCACACTATCCTGTTCTCGAATGTTAGACCTGGGTTTCCTGGTACCACCTTGGTAATAATTAACAGTCTCACTGCTTACTCTGTGTCGGGTTCTATGCTAAGCACTCCACATACGTTGTCCTCTTTAGCCTTCTGAAAGACCCTGGGAGACAAAATGATTGGCCCCACTTTACAGATGAAGAAACAGGGAGTCAGAGAGGTTAAGGCATTTGTCCTTCAGAGCTGTGGCACTGCACAGGTCGGGGCGAGGGGGCGGGGATCTGCGTTGCTGTCCACGTGAATGGTGCCCC
>CAUYRH010073419.1:0-41720 GCA_963574655.1 Perodicticus potto
GCTGCAACCAAAAAATGGCCGGGTGTTGTGGCGGGCGCCTGTAGTCCCAGCTACTTGGGAGGCAGAGGCAGGAGACTCGCTTGAGCCCAGGAACTGGAGATTGCTGTGAGCTGTGATGCCACAACACTTTATCCAGGGTGACAGCTTGAGGCTCTGTCTCAAAAAAAAAAAAATTCAATCTTTACCTATTCCATTATCCCAATAGAAAGATAGCTAGGAAGCTAACCAGAGTCACTAAGACCACTGCTTCAGGCTTGGCTTCCATAGCTCTGTGTAGGGTGACGGCCACATACACCAAGGCTGGTGGGTTCAAAACCAGCCAGGGCCTGCTAAACAGCAATGACAACTACAGCAAAAACAACAAAAAATAGTCAGGCACCTATAGTCCCAGCTACTTGGGAGGCTGAGGCAGAAGAATCACTTAAGCCCAGGAGTTGGAGGTTGCTCTGAGCTGTGACTCCACGACACTCTACCCAAGGTGACATAGTGAGATTCTGTTTCAAGGAAAAAAAAAAAAAACAAACCATTGCTTAAGTCCTAAAGCCTGTAGTGACAAGCATGTTTTCAGAAGATGATTATGGGACATGCCTACCAACCCCTCTGACAGGACTCTCTCCTAGAAAAGTTGGGTTTCAACACACGGTCTTATTTTCAATTCCCAGAATGCACCTTTTTTTTGCTACTGAATTCCAGCACACCCCACACTCTGAACGCCATTTTTACACTCTCATGAATGAAGCCAATTCCAGCAGGTTCTCCAGCAGGGGTCCTGGTCTAAGTTCCATCACAAAGATTATTCAGTCTTTTCTCAATTGGTGTTAGGGGAACAATCATCTTTTCTGTTTTTCTTTAAGCTTTCCTTTTGCTGTTCTCTGAGCCAGGAAGAGAGGTCCCCAAGTTATACTGTCTTCTATAGAACTCTCAAATCCTCCAAGATCTGCTCCAGAGTCCAAAGGTGGAGCTCAAGAAAGCAAGTGTGGAGTGCTGGGCTCTACCGTGATCTCCGAAGTACGGGGATTTGGAGGTCTTGCAGCCAATCACCAGTTCTACTCAATCCAACCCAATAGGTCCACCGGGTCTATTTGCTTTCCACCTCAGTTTTCTTTTTTATCTTGAGTGTAGAATCCCACCGGCAAACACTCTAAAAGAGTGGATGCTATAAAAGGACACACTTTGTTATTCAAATCTCTTCTTCAATATGCTGTGCAATTTTGTAATAGCGTGAAAAGAAGTTATTATATAGCATTAAATGAAACAAAATTAAATTTATTTTATCATCATGTCTAGATAAAAATATGGAAGCTGGTGGCCTGGATCAGGAAGGGGGCACAAAACTGAAGCAGGTGGTGTATTAAGAAGCTGGTTTTGTGAGTGATTGTATTTTACAAATTGTGTTTTCTTTTATTTTTATGATTATGATTTTTCATTATACAAAACTATATACAATTTAATCATAAAATGAAATGAAAATAAATGGGAGAAGAAAGAAGAACAGAAGGAAAAGGAGATTGGAACTGCCAGGTAAAGACTTATCCTGTTGGGATACTGCATTTCCACAGATCCCAGAGACCGTGTGGCAGAGCCAGAAAGTAGGAAGAATACAGGGCTTAGCATCATAAGATAAGGTTTTGAGCTCCTGCTAAGTGGGATAGAAGAAAGCAGCTCCTGGTAAGTGGGAGCTGGGCTGGCATGGTCTTATTGAATGTAACCAATATCACAGAACACCAACATCTGTCAAGGTCATTCTGTGTCCATGACGGATGGAGACAAAAATAAGACCTCTCCATGATCATGTCTGAGCACAAACAAAAATAACATAGTGCAAATTGCAAAAACATCAAACGTCCCCTCACTGGGCTTACCTTAGTGACCACTGCTTCTCTGCCAATTGCAGCATTAACTGGGCCTGCTACATAAAAATTATCAAGACTTCCAAGTGTAGAACAACTTCATTATCTGAGCGTGCCCCATTTAGAACAAAATTATGCTTTATCAAATCTTCTCCAACACAATCCATCGAACTCAAGTCCACATTGTAAAGTCACTTGTTAGGAATCTTCTCAAGAAGGTCTCATGGCTTTCTGCTTATACAGAAAGACCAGTAAACCCAGCTTTGTTCAGTTACAGTTGTCTTTTTTTTTTTTTTTCGAATTCAGGGAACTTTATTGATGTTACATGACAAGGTGGGGCTCCCTAGGCCCCTCCCATTTTTTAGGGGGTCTGGTGTGGAAACTGTGTTGAGGGGAGATTCTCAGTGAGGTGGGGGACTGAGTAGGCAGGGGCACCTCAGCAAGTAAGGGCCTTTCTCTTCCTCTCGTGCTCCGGCTGGGGCTGGTGGTCTGGGGTTCTTACTCCTTGGAGGCCATGTGGGCCAGAAAATCCACCACCCTTTTGCTGTAGCCAAATTCATTATCATACAGGCAATGAGTTTGACAAAGTGATCATTGAGGGCAACGCCAGCCCCAGCATCAAAGGTGGAAGAATGGGGGTCACTGTTGAAGTCAGAGGAGACAACCTGGTGCTCGGTATAACTCAGGATGCCCTGAAAGGGGGCCCTCTGATGCCTGCCTCACCACCTTCTTGATATCATCGTATTTGGCAGCCTTCTCCAGACAGCAGGTGAGATCCACGACCGACACGTTTGCAGTTGGGACATGGAAGGCCATGCCAGTGAGCTTCCCATTCAGCTCCAGGATGACCTTGCCCACAGCCTTGGCTGCACCAGTTGAGGCAGGGATGATGTTCTGGAGAGCCCCGCGACCATCATGCCACAACTTCCCAGAGGGGCCATCCACAGCCTTCTGGGTGGCAGTGATGGCATGGACTGTGGTCATGAGTTCCTCCACAATGCCGAAGTTGTCATGGATGACCTTAGCCAAGGGGGCTAAGCAATTGGTGGTGCAGGAGGAATTGCTGACAATGCTGAGGCTGTTTTCGTACTTCTCGTGGTTCACACCCATCACAAACATGGGGGCATCAGCAGAAGGGGCAGAGATGATGACCCTTTTGGCACCCCCCTGTAGGTGAGCCCCAGCCTTCTCCATGGTGATGAAGACGCCAGTGGACTCCACAACATACTCAGCGCCTGCCTCACCCCATTTGATTTTGGAGGGATCTCGCTCCTGGAAGATGGTTATGGGATTTCCATTGATGACAAACTTCCCGTTCTCAGCCTTGACTGTGCCATAGAATTTGCCATGGGTGGAATCATACTGGAACATGTAGACTATGTAGTTGAGGTCAATGAAGGGGTCCTTGGTGGCGACAATATCTGCTTTGCCAGAGTTAAAGCCGCCCTGATGACCAGGCGCCCAATACGACCAAATCCGTTTATTCCGATCTTGGCTTTCACCTCAGGGATGCAGCTGGCGCTGCACTAGAAGAAGCGGCTGTCTGACGAACGAGAGGACCAGAGAGCCTCTTTTCTGGTTCTTGATGTTCTGCTTGTTTCCAAACTTTCTAAGCCACTGACCATTTCGTGCAAATTAAAAGAACTTACGTGGAACAGCAAACACAAAAACAAAGGCAAGTTTAGCTGTCCTGGCTGATGTGGGGGTCAGGTATGGGCATCACCATGCTGGGCTTTTCCCTCATCCTATGGCAGCCCCAAGGTGCCACCACAGGACACTATAGCTTCTGGAAACATAGTCAGATGATCATCAATTTCATCTAAACTTGCAGTTTGCAGTGAGGGATGTAAGGAACAGGAAGAGACCATACTTGACTAGAATCCTAGGAAGCCTGAGCATCAAAATTTGGGCTTTTGTAGTGAGCACGTGTGTAGGTTTATGTGTGCCTGTTGGGGTGCATGTGTCTGTACCATGAATATGTGTGCATGTGCATATGTGTATCTGTGTAAGTGCATCTATTATTGTCTCCATGTGAGTGTGGGTGAGTGCATGTGTATATATACACACCTATGGACGTGTGGGTATATGCCCATGTGTGAACATGGGCACATGTGTGTATAGGTGTGTGTCTATAGGTGTATGGGAGAGTCAGGGGTGTGAGTGCGTGTCTCTACATTATATGTGAGCAGGTGTGTGTGCACATGTGTGTAGATGTGTGGATGTTCATGTGTGCCAGTGTGTATTTGTGCATGTCTTTGGATAAACGTTTATGTGCTGTGTAAACATGCCAGGGTACCAAAATAATGTAAACACATGTTAAGGGATGTTATCTGTGTATTACTTTCCAAAGTTGAATTGAATCACAGTAGCAACGTGCAGGATTACATCTTGCTCAAAAGATGGTGTTGCTCAAATGAATGCCAATGTCACCATGTGACAGGCAGGACAGTCAAAGAACACGGTGGAAGCACGGTCATCCTTTGAGGAACGCAAGACCATCTGGAAGAGCTATTTGAGACCTGAGAACATTGTGAAAGTATAGGGGAACCTTAAAAGGTCTGGTGTACCATAGAAAAATGGCTACAATGGTGATACTTTGGGAAGAATTTGAAACACATGGCAAAGATGCAAGCAGACACTTTGGTCAAGGTTGTCCAAGTGGCAGTTCACTGTAACCGGAAATGTCTGGATGCCGATAGTAACCTCTTTGAGTACTTCTTGCTATTGCTGAAGTCACACATGCCTTGTGTTCATCTTTTATTACTGGTATATATTGAGTATTACAATTTCAATACCGTTTCTTCTTTTCTTAAAATGCGTATACATTTTTTGGCACCCTCTGAATCTGAATATGCAGGTGTGTGTGTGTGTATGTGTGTGTTTGTGTGTGTTAGTGCACGCATATGCCCTGCCTGTGAGTCAACCAACCAGTCCAACTCCGACAAGGAGGCCTCACAGCTGTGGGCCCAGGGCAGGGCTGTTGGAGGCTGATGTGGGCTCTGTCCCTGCTCCACAATGGCTCACAAGCCCAGCTGCTAAGCCTCTCTTTGGGCTCTGCAGGCTGAACAGGTGATAAGATAAATAATCTCTCCCTTATCGTGTTCTTATGAGGATGGAGTGAGGTGACATGAGGTGAGAGCTGGCTAAGTGTTAAGTGCAGTGTTTGCTCCTGAGTTCTCGTTGGCTAATATTTAACTTCGAGAAACTTATCTTTACTGATAGAGTCAGAAGACCATCCTGCCCTGCCCACATATCACAGTTTTTAACGGCAGCCATTGTCCCAAGTCCTTTTGGTCCCAGCAAAAACTCCTGCAATGAAATTCTTTCTGGTCACTGTCCCTTCTCCTTGGGTCTTACAAACTGAGAAATAAGAGCTAAAGGCAACTGAGGCAACTTCCCCCAGTTTTGGTCTGAAATCTTACCAGCATTCATTTCCTTTGACCTTTCTCCTATGGAGACCACACACATGCCAACTTTGCCTTTATGAGCCACTATGACCATAAATCAAAAATGAAGCAAGGAGGTGGTGGCAAGGGAAATCTATTGAAACTAAATTGTTCCTTTTAATTGGACCTTAGCCCACTTCCCGATCCATCAGCTATTTACCCAGTGCTCATTTGAGGCTGATAATTGGAGATTCAGAGTCTTGCTTGCCCTTAAGAGGCTCCCATGCATGTGAGGGAGTGAGGTTGTGCTCCTGCCTGCACTGTCCCTGCCTCCAATACTTCGTGAATCACACGTACAACAACAACATTACTGGCTTGGCACCTGTAGCACAGTGGTTAGGGTGCTGGCCACATGCACCAGGGCTGGTGGGTTCAAACCCGGCCCAGACCAACTGAACAACAATGATGACAACAACAACAAAAAATAGCCAGGCATTGTGGTGGGCACCTGTAGTCCCAGCTACTTGGGAGGCTGAGGCATAAGAATCACTTAAGCCTAAGAGTTTGAGGTTGCTGTGAGCTGTGATGCCACAGCACTCTACTGAGGGTGACATAGTAAGACTGTCTCAAAAAAAAAAAATGACATTAGTAAAAGGCCAGCTTGAAAGAGGTGTAAGTTCCATTTTGACTGATCCACTTGGATACTGAAAAGGATTCAGCGTCAGCATAGCTTTACTTCTCATAAATACATTAAGCGATCAACATGTACATATAAAAATCTCTCTGCCCATGTGTCCAAGTGTTTCTCTCTCTCTTTCTCTCTTCCTCTCTCTCATCCTCACCTTATTCTTCCTCTTAAGCATCTTGCATATTATAGGCACCATTCTCCCTTCCTTTTCTCACTCTGGGAAAGGAGCAAAGTGTAGGAATTCTACCCTGAACAGAGGAAGGTGATGGTTTGGACACCCTGTTAATGCTAGGCTGAATACTGTGCCTGCTCCTTCCAATGGCAGAGGAGAGGCCTCGCATCGCCTTCCATGTTGGTCAGTCAATCCGCAACCAGTCTATCAAGCTGGTGATGACACATGACCCCAGGAAGCAGTTCTGAAATGTGGTCTGGAGACAGTGCCCGCTTTTCACTGGTCCATAGTGAGATAATGGTCATCAGTAAGGACTGTCTACTGAGTTTCCATAAGATTGAATTTGTTTCATTTAGAGGACTATCTTCAGAGATGATAGATAGCCTCTTCTTTTGGGCATTAAAATACCTTTCTGTGTGTGAAATCTCATGATGAGAGGTAATCACAGTTTAGTCGTTATTGCTGTCTTGATGACCTTGCTTGGCAAGATTAAAAGGCGGCAAGCCTAGTCAGCAAGTTGGACTTCCCCCAGTTTTGGTCTGAAATCTTACCAGCATTCAAAACTCAAAGATACAGGATCTCTGATGACATACAATAGGGTGGCTTTGAATTAGACCAACCTGGGTTAGACTTCCAATTCTGCTGCTTAGTTGACAGTGTGACCTTCCCTTTGAGCCACAGGCTGCTCACCAACACTGGAGCTGATAATACGTTAACATATTCATATGTAATATGGTTACAAGGGCAGTCTGCATAAAAGGCCCACATATCACAGTTTTTAACGGCAGCCATTGTCCCAAGTCCTTTTGGTCCCAGCGAAAACTCCTGCAATGAAATTCTTTCTGGTCACTGTCCCTTCTTCTTGGGTCTTACAAACTGAGAAATAAGAGCAAAAGGCAACTGATGCGCCACTTCGGCACCAAAACTCATAGCTCCAGGCACACAGCTCACAGAAGGAAACACGCTTGCATCTGTATCTCCAGAAGGGAGATTAAACCAAGGATGAGTCTATTAAAAAGAAGACATTTCAATATTTGGGAGCACAGCTGAATACCAAAAGTAAATTACTCCATAAGCCAGATGTTCCAGGAACTTCGTTTCCATTTTTTTTTTTTTTTTTTTTTGCCTGAAGGAAAAGTTTTAGTTCACAAAGAAAACAATGAGCAGAAATTGTCAGCACAACATAGCAATTCATCGTTCATGCTAATTTAAAATGAGCCCATTTGAAAATAATCAAAGATGTGCACAGTGATTTATAAAAGAGTTGTTCATTTCAGTGTTATTTATCATATGTAAAATGTAGGAACATCCTAGATTGCTTACCATAAAGGATTTGTTACATAAATTACAGTACTTCCATCTGATGGACTGCTATGTAGCCATTAACTATTGCGTTGTTGAAGAATATTTAATGACTTGAGAAAATGTTTGCAATATTTTTGAAGCAAGGAGAGCAAGTTGCTAAGTAGAATATGTAGTATGGTTATATTTTATGTCATTATAACCCAGATATCAGCTGCAACCTCTTAAACTTTGGGCTCCAGATAAGATTAGCTCAAAAGCTCAAAGATTAGCTCAAAATTAGCTCAAATTCGCAATCCCATGGCCTTGCAAAATCTTGCTAAGATTTTATCAAGTTCCTATGGAGCTTCTCACAGTTCCTTTGGCTTCTTGTCAGCCACCTCTTCTTTTTACTGTTCTTATTTCAACTTCTCTTGCCTATTTGAAAATTATAGCAGTTAAGTTATCTCTAGTAGCCTAGAGGTTGGGGGTGGGAGAGGTGGACAGGATGGAATAAGTATTTACATCATTGTACTGGCATGAAAATTGACCCTCTCCAAATCTCAGCTCTAAGGAACCTGTGAACGTGAGCATATTTAGAAAAAGAGGGTCTTTGCAGATGTAATTAAGTGTCTCTAGATGGGATCATCTTGGACTAGAGTGAGCTCTAAATCCAATGACACGTATCTGTAGAGGAGAGGAGAGAAGAAGACAGAGGGAGGCAGAGGACAAAGGCCATGTGAAGACAGGGGAGAGATTGAAGCTACAGTGCCATAGCCAAGCAGGAAGGAGCCTCCCATAGCACATCCAGAGGGAGTGTGGCCAACACATTAATTTTAGACTTCTGTCCTCCAGAACTGTGGGCAAACAGGTTTCTGTTATATAAGTCACCAAGTTCATAGTCATTTGTTATGTCAGCCCTAGGAAGCCAACATGATCACCAAAGTACATGTGATAATGGGAATAACCCTACTTACTAACAAGTGCTTAGACTCTTCCCACTACCTCAGTGGAGTGTCATTCACCGCATCCATACTTCCTGAGCCTCTCTTAGTTCCCTCTCTCTCTTCAGCCTCCTCTCCTTCCTCCCTCCCATATTATTTAAATTCTCATCCCTGTATCCTGTAGACTTGTCATCTCACAGCTCAGTCAAACTCCTATTCCCCCAATTACATAGTCCAAACTTAACCCACCCACAGCCTTCCCATCTGCAAGAGGGAAACTTCACCCTTCAAGTGGCACGACCCACTAGCATCGCTGTCTCCTGATTCTGCTCTTGGACTCAGCCCACACTCAGTCCATCAAGAGATCTTGCTGGTCCTACCTTCAGAATGTGTCCACTCTCTGACCACTCCAGTTCTTTCGATGGCTAGTAACCCGGTCCTATCCTTTATCACCCCCTCCCTGGATTTGTAGCAACAGTCCCCAGGAGGACCCTGACTCCACCTTCAACTCCCTACAGTTCATTCTTTACCCAGCAGCAGAAAAATTCATTTATAA
The DNA here is from genome assembly GCA_963574655.1 of Perodicticus potto. Classification (NCBI taxonomy): domain Eukaryota; kingdom Metazoa; phylum Chordata; class Mammalia; order Primates; family Lorisidae; genus Perodicticus; species Perodicticus potto. The sequence goes on from CAUYRH010073419.1 coordinate 8,878, forward strand.
CCTTAGTCCTACCTTATCGCTTACCTATTGAAACCCAGCAAAAGCGCCTATCTCACCCAGACTAAAAACCAAAAGCCTTTTCTTCTTTTTTTTCTTTTTTGAAACAGAACACCACTCTGTCACCCAAGCTAGAATGCTGTGGCATCTGTGGCATCAGCCTAGCTCACAGCAACCTCAAATTCCAGAATTCAAGCGATCCTCCTGCTTTAGCCTCCCGAGTACCTGAGACCATAGGTGACATCCACCTAACTTTTCTATTTTTCATAGAGAGGGATCTCACTCTTGCTCAGCTTGCTATTGAACTTCTAAGCTCAAGGGATCCTCCCACCTCAGCCTCCCAGAATGCTGGGATTACTAGGCAGGAGCCACCTGGCTATATCTCTGACTTCTATCTCCTTGTTCACTCTGTTCTAGTCACAGGGACTTCCTTGCCACTCCTCAAACATGCTGGGCAACCTCTTGCCTTGGAGCTTTGTCTGGCAATTCCTTCTGCCTGGGATGCTCTTGTCCATTTGCCTAATTCCCTCTCTTATAATACTTAGTTCAAATGTCTCCTGCTCAATTCACCCAGCCCCCTCAACATGCTCTGAATTTTGCCATGAAAATGATTTAAATAACAAACTTCATGGCAACAACGAACTTTATGCTCTATCTTCAATGAACTGAATGTTTGCATCCCCTTAAAATTCATATGTTGCTATCCTAACCAAATGTAATACTATTTGGAAGTGGAAACTTTGGAAGGTAATTAGGTCATGGGGGTGGAGCCCTTATGAAATGGATTAGTACCCTTATAAAAGGGACCCCAGAGAACTCTCTTGTCCTCCTTCTGCCATGGTTGAATATGACAAGAAGCCAGCAGCCTATAACCCAGAAGAGGGCGCTCACCAAAACCCAACCATGCTGGCACCCTGATCCCAGACTTCCAGCCTCCAGAACAGTGAAAACAAGTGTCTGTCGTTTATAAGCTACACATGCCCAGCCTCACATACTTTAGTAATAGCAGCTCAGACTAAGACCTTGTCTGTCTAGCTATCAAAAATGAAATGGTTGTCACGAGTATACTGCTAACTTGTTTACTTGAATTGAAATATGAAGTTGTATTTTTTTCTAATAGCTGACCATTAAAGATAATTTGGGGATACAACTCATAAAAGAATTCACATACTTTGATTTGGCTGATTGATTTGACAAGGTGGAATGACTTTGCCAATTAGATTATGAGTTATTTTCCATAATTTGAACGAGTTAAATCTTTAGTTACAAATTCGTTTTAAAATACATTTAAGAAAAATAATATAGAAGCATTTTATCAAAGCTATTACTCACAATATTGTGTTTGTATTGAAATTTACATTAACTTTATTTTGATTTCCCCAACTCTGTGTACACCTCATGATGCCTCTGAGTGAAAGAATAACAAGTATAATTAATACTCATTTGATATAGATTTAAACCTATTCTGGTCTTGGTCTACTTTCCAGAAATTGAGAAGAACTGAGTAATAAATTATTTCCTAAGTAATATTGTTTACAATTGTCAGCTTTCAGGAAAATTGAAGAAGATAACCTAGTTATCAGATGATCATAACTGACATATAACTTAACAGAAATTTTTTGAATTGCATATTGTATTCATTCCTAATTTGCTGAGAATTTTCATCCTGACAGAATGTTGAATTTTGTCCAATGTTCATTCTTCATTTATGATTATGAATACATCTGTAAACATTTTAAAAAACAATAGAATGTATGCTAATCCCTGTCTTATTCTATTAATAAGTAGCATTCATCTACACACACACACAAACATGAAATAGTCACATCTGCCTAATTAATACCACTTTGTTTTTATATTGAATAGTTAATAAAATAAATAATAGTCTTTTTATTTATTGTATATGACTAATAATTAAAATGTTAACTAAATCCAAAAGAAATTTGATACTGAAAGCCTATTGTGACAGAGAATAAAAACTAAACCTGTTCTGTTATGGTGGCTTGCACCTGTAATCCTAGCACTCTAGGAGGCCAAGGTGGGAGGATCACTTGAGCCCAGGATTTCAAGACCAGCCTGAGCAAGAGCAAGACCCCATCTTTACTAAAAATAGGAAAATTATCAGGGCATCAAAGTGGGTGCCTGTAATACCAGCTACTCAGGAGGCTGAGGCAGGAAGATCAGTGGAGCCCAGGAATGTAAAGTGGCTGTGAGTTAGGCTGACACGCCATGGCACTCTAGCCTGGGCAACAGAGTGAGACGCAGTCAGAAAAGAAAAAAAGAGAAAGGGTAGCTCCTGTGGCTCAAAGGAATAGGGCATCGGCCCCATACACCAGAGGTGGCAAGTTCAAACCCAGCCCTGGGCAAAAACTGAAAAAAAAAAACAAAGAAAGAGAGAGTGAGGATGTTTACATGTTTTCTAAATGTTGTAAGATATTGGAAGTATTGAACTGCCAAGGTATTTAGATTGCTCTGGATATATTTAAAACAATAATAATTGTTTACCTTAAATATATCAATATTTATAATATTCTAGACATCCTATTATTTACAACTATTTAGAGATAAGACAAAAATTTTAGACATCAGATTTGAAATGTGCTAGGAACATAATTTTTCTATAAATTCCTTTTTAGGGATAATGATTAAAAAATGTTTGAAGACCTTTGATTGCAGCTATCTTAGGGAAAGATATCCCCTTTATTAGTGAAAAATTCAACACAAATATTTCTCTTTTTTCTTTTTTTTGGCAGTTTTTGGCCTGGCCTGGGTTTGAACCCACCACCTCCGGGCATATGGGACCGGCGCCCTACTCCTCTGAGTCACAGGCACCACCCCTCAACACAAATATTTTTAAGTAAGCAGAGAGAGTCACCCTGGCCAAGTTTGCCCTGGCTGAGGATTCAAGGTCTCTTCCAGGATCGAACTTAGCCAATGTACCAACTAAATGTGCCAAACGGACATTTGTTTGGGCAAATGGCAATGTCAGAGTTTCCCAATTTCCTTCAGCATATGTGGCTGAGGACACTGCCTGATTAGATCCCTATTCACCTTCCCTGATTCCTTGCTGGGTCCCATAACACTCTTCTGCCCCGCAATCACAGTAATACCTATGAGTCCCCAAAACACTATCCACACTATTCTCCATGTCCTGTTGCTCCCCGTATCCTTTGCTTTGCCACCTCCTTTTATCCTCCAAGACTCAACTTAGGTATCGTCTCCAAAAAAAAGTCTTCAATGATCCCTCCACAGTCCCTGAACTGGAGGCTAAGGAGTCGCTTCTCCCATCACAGTGCACCAGACTCACATCCTGCAGTTCCAGAAACATAATGAGGAAATGACTCACCTGGGGTGTCTGCTAAGAAGGCTAATTCCTGGGCTCACTGCAGGAAAGTTTATTTCAATGCACTAGGGAGTGGCGTCCGGGAGGCTGCAGATTTAAGACACACCCCAGGTGATCTGTTGCAAGTGGTACAACGACAAACATATTTTGGCAAATTCTATTGTGTTGCAATTGGTCGTATGTTTGTCCAAGCCTTGGCGTCTACAGAGAAGAGACATTCTGAAAAGACTCTTCCCCCCTCTACCTGGCTCCTTCTTCCCCCACCTTCCCACTGCCTGTGGCATCAAGGTTATCTCCAGCCACTACACAGGGTCACTCCATTGATAGACAGGAAGCCTTTCTGCGGGCATTTTTTGAGTTTCCAAGGTGGAAGGAGAGAGGAAAATACCAGTGGAAAGGCTTCCCATGGAGCCTTTGGAGGCTTCTCATGGTCCATGTGGTGCCTTTGGTCCCCACACCTGCCCCTGCATTGCCCCGTGTCTCGTTCTCTCTTACCCAGGGCTCAATCTCAGTTCATCTCATTCTGCAGGACTTGGGGGAGTGGTGTAGGGGCAAGGCATCTCTGGACCCTGGGAGTGGAAAAAGGACACAAGAAGGCAGCACTGTGGATTCAGGATGGATTCTCTGAGAGATTCTCTAACCTTGAAGATAGTCAGGAATCCTGCTGACCCACTGGGGTGTTACACTAGGCCAGTGATTTTCAACACATGTGCCAAGAAAAAAATTTTTCTTTTTGGTTTTTGGCTGGGGCTGGGTTTGAACCTGCCACCTCTAGCATATGGGGTCGGCGCCTTACTCCTTTGAGCCACAGGTGCTGCCCACCAAGAAACATATTTAAAGATCATTATTAAATTATTTTCAAAAGAAGTTCAAAGCATAGGCAGTATATTCTTTTCTTACTCTTCTTTTTAATCAACATAATTTAAATGTGCTACCGAAGTTTAACTATAGGCTCAAGTGTGTAATGAGATTAAAACAAAAAAAAAAGGTTGAAAAACATTGTTCTAGGCTATCAGGAAAACAAGGAGGGGGCAGAAGGAATGGAATGAGAAAATGAGGCCAAGAGATTTTGCAAAGCAAAATGTTAACTAATCAGAGAATGAAGAAAAAGACGAGGGTGTCAAAATGGTACAGCCAATGCCAGGTATTACTGGAAATAAGGAATCCACTTGCAGGCATTAGGTTAAGATATATTGGACCATGCCCATCAAACACTTTGAAGTGCAAGTTCAGACACATTGGGAAGTCAGTCATTTGCCTAGGGTGCAGAGTTGAAACCGAAGAGAACAGAAAATTTCTTCAAGGGAAAGGTTGTAGATGTTATAAAGAAAGAAAAGAAAAGGAAGGCCGAAGATTGAATCTTGGGTTTATTCCATTAGGTGCTGGGAGAAAGATACAAAGGATCCAAAGAAAAAATGGAGAAAAAGACATAGAATAGGATGAAGTAGCAGGAAAAAGAGGAGGAGATGACAGATCAGAGTACAGGCATGAAGGTTATAAGAGAAAAGATTCTACACATACAGGGAAACGGCATACACAATACTTCCAGGGACAGAGAAATTCAAACACATGACACAGGAGAGGTTCTCTGCAGAAAAGAAAGTCTAAACAAATGGTGAATTTCAATTCGTCTGACATAACTGAATATCTAATGAAACATCTGTGCTGGAATTGTTTTTAGTATCATATAACGAACCCACAGCATTCACGGTACTGTTTTAGTTTTGCAGAAGCATCTGAACAGCATACACATGGCTTTCCAAGAAACACCACCTGAGCATTCCTTACAAACAAGGATGAAGAAATGAAAGGAACGTCATCTCTATACTGGGCACCACCTATTAATATTATGTCAGCCTACCATGTTTTCTGAGGGAGCAAAATCATTAAGGTATACTGTGGGTTATGTAAACACCCACTAAATATTGGCCTGTGCATAATTAGAATGACTAAAATAATTCCTGCATAAAATTACCCTAGCAGTCAGAGGAGAGACAAAATGAAGTAATTTGATCGGGAAAATTAATACACGTCGTCTCTCAATTTTCAATGCAGTTAATTGAAAACCACTTATTATTCAAACTTCACTTTCCCTCCTGGTTTGCACTATTTTTTCTCCTTGTCCTGAGAGAAATGAAGGTGAGAGGAGGATCCCAGGAGCAAAGCTGTCATATTGAGATAGTGGAGTGAGAGAATTATGCTTATTTTTCTAAGGCAGTAGCTCCTAAACTTTTACCCACAACACATTTCCATGGGCATGTCCAAGGTAAGAGGCTATCCTGGCCTCTCCTACTCAAACAACACTGAAATGAGAATGAGATTGACATTGTTGAGGGTGTAATCTTTTCTTCATAACATCTTTATGGAGATATAACTCACATACCATACAATTTACCCATGTAAAGCATCTAAATGAGTGACTTTTAGAATTCACAGAGTTGTGCAACCATCATTACAGTTCATGATGGTTGAAATATATATAAAAAAGCAACCCATTGGCAATCACAACACATTTCACCCTGCTCTGGCTTGGATACCTCCTCCAAACCTCACGTTGAAATTTGATGCCCAGTGTTCCTGATGGGAAGTGTTTGGATCCAAAGGACAATTACTCATGAATGACTTGGTGCCATCCTCCAGGGAATGAGGGAATTCTTGCTCTCTTACTTCCAACAGGAGCTGGTTGTTTCAAACAGCCTGGCACCTCCCTCCCTCCCTTCTCTCTTGCTTCCTCCCTTAACACATGATCTCTGCACAGGCCGGCTCTAGTTTCCTCTCTGCCATTAGTGGAGGCAGCCTGAGGTCTTTACCAGAAGCTAATGCTGGCACCATGCTTCTTGTACAGCCTGCAGAACCATGGCACCAAGTCATTCATGAGTAATTTTCCCCTGGACCAAAACAGCTCCCATCAACCTCTTTCCTTTATAAGTTACCCAGACTCAGCTATTCCTCTTTAGCAACACAAATGGACTAAGACATACCCACCCCTCACAGCTGCCAGCCACCAAGTCCACTTCACAAGGTCATTTGGGGATCCAGGTTCCTTCTCTCTTATTGCTCTAATATTCCCAAGGGGTGCTAGTCTCATCTACAGGGTTGAGGCTGAGTTATAGCAAAAGTGAGTTCCAGTTCACGGAAAGAGAGAAAAGAAAGCAGTTGATTTCCTTTTAAACATGTGAAGTAAGAATTGCTCACGTCACTTCCACTCCTATTATATTGGTGAAAACTTAGCCACGTGGGCCCACCTAGCTGTGGGGGAGGCTGGTAAGTGGAGTTTTTCTTCTGGACAGTCATGTGCTGGTAAAACACCATTATTATGCAAGAGGAGAAAAACATATCTTGAGTAACAACCAACAATCTTCCCCAAAGCAGAAACTGGTTTGGTTTGTTGGTATAGTGAATATGTTCTCTTAGTCTGTGCTACAAATCCTCTTTGGGGGAAACCACATCTGGCACTTTCTACGATCATCTTTCTCTATCCAGAGCTGAGAGATGAGAAGACAGAGCTCTGATGTCATTTGAAACTCCACCTTTTGTGCTTCTGGTTATAGAAGCCAACCCTTCCGATCTCTGATTTATCTATATTGGGATAGATTTCTATGAATTGCAAACCAAGGAGACTTGATTTAAATAGTTGGAACCTACACTCCTCAATTCCTGAAAACACAAAAAAACAGAAGTGATAAACATAAGCTTTACTGTCTCAGGGGGTCCCTTGTGTCCTAGAAGAGCTCCAAATGCTGGTTCCTTAAACAGTGAGAACCCTTGGCCAGGACACTCAAAATAACATGTAGCTTTAACCAGCACTATATATATTTTTTATTTTTTATTTTTTTATTGAATCATAGCTGTGTACAATTATTCAATCATGGGGTACAGTGTGCGGCTTCAGATACAATCGGAGATATTTTCATCAACCTGATTGCGATAACATTCAAGAGACTTTCTCATTACTATGTGAGAGTGGTGGCGCATGCCTGTAATCCCAGCTACTCGGGAGGCTGAGACAGGAGCATCTCTTGAGTCCAGGGGTTCTGGGCTGCAGTGCGCTATGCCGATTGGGTGTCTGCACTAAGTTCGGCATCAATATGGTGACCCCCCCAGGAGGGGGGGGCCACCAGGTTGCCCTAAGGAGGGGTGAACCGGCCCAGGTCGGAAACAGAGCAGGTCAAAACTCTCGTGCTGATCATTGAAAAGTTTTGAAGAAAAGAGAGAACCTGACTCACTAAAATGTTGTAGGTACTTCATTGAGAATTTTCCAATAGTAACAAGATCTGAATTAGAGAAATCACCTACAGTCATCAGGTGAGAACAAACCAGGTGAAGGCAGTGGAGGAGGTGACATCTGGTACATTTTTAAATCGAGACCAGCAGGATTAGATCACTGTATGGGAGGTTAGGAGAGAAGGATGGACATCAATGTGATGTGTCAATTGGACATCGGATAATGGATTTGTCAAGTAGGCTGTTGGATGTTTGAGTCCAGGGGAAAGGTCTGGCTTGGACATATGCACTTGAATCTCTGCAAATATGCAATCATTTAAGTCATGAGATGAGATAAGGCTACAGATGGAGTACACAGAGGCAGAAGAAATTCCAAAAATGAGCTTGGGGGTCACTCCTTTTTTAAAGGTTGAGAAGATGAAGTGGCTCTGCCAAAGGAGAGTGAGAAAAAATCCCTAGCTAGCAGGCAGATAAATGGGATGTGTATGTATTTGCCTGCAGGTCAAGAGAAACAAATATTTAAAGATAGAGAATGTTCGATGTGTCTGATGCTACTGTAAGGTCATAGAAGATGAGCAGAAAGAACTGACCGATGGAAAGACCAATGTGGACATCAATGGTCACCATTAGAAAAGCAATTTGGGGGAAATAGTAGGGAGAAAATCTTTATTGCAAGAGGTTCAAGAAAGAATGACAGAAATTAGAGACAGCAGGGAATGATGCCACAGCCAGCGTCCTGCAGAACAGGGAAGAGAGGAAATGAGGAGTTTTTGGAGAGCAATGTGGGCAGAGTGGACAGGTGTTGCTTTTCAAGGATTAGTAGTAAAAGTATGCTCATATACATACGAAAATCATCGACTTAAGGTGGAAAAATTGATGCTACAACAGAGAAAAGGGTAAAGTACTGATGCAATGTGCTTGAATAGACAAAGTCAGGAGAGAGACACAGCACAGAAGTTGCTCCAGTCTGGGCACACAGACCCATTGCTGGCAAAGAAGGGAGGTAAACGGGCCCAGATATGGTCACGGGGGTGATGGAGGTAGAAAAGTGCAGATATCTGGTCTCAGAATGTGCAGTTCATGTTCCATTCAGTTTTTCACATTTATGTTTGAAAAAAAAATAAGAGCATTGGTAGAGAAACAATGAATTATGTGGAAAGAGAACAGATTTTTAGACAGTACTGAGGTCTTAGATAATCTATTACATATGGCTTCTTTTATAACACTTCATATAAATAGACATTCTCATTTTTCAGTTTTGTTTAAGTAAACAATGAAGCATTGAGTGCTTCGGAAGATTATTTAAGACTCTGCCCCTCCCTTCAGGGAGATGCCTGTCTGGTGGGACAAGCCCTGCGGTATGGTGACCATATTTTCTAAATAAAAATTAAGACCAGTCATCCCACCCATGGCCTGATGACGACAGGAGAGAATATTTAACATTAGGACCATCAGGATTACTCAGGGAATATGTTCTTCATTACAGTAACTAGTGTCAGATGTTTACAAGTGCCGAACTAGAGAAATAAACAGGCTTATAGGAGAACAGAAAAGCAAATGATCTACTTTGCCTGGAAGGTGTGGGCCTGCAAATTTAAGGCTTTAAAAATTAGTAAAAGAGAGAGGCAAGAGGTAAGTCTCGGCAGGTGCATTAGAGTCATATTGAATGAAGTTATTCAAAGGGGTATGGTATTTTTTTATTGGGATATACTCCTATTTTTTAAGCATTGATGGTAACATAATTATGTCTGTATTTTAAAGAGTGAAATAAGTTAAATAGATGAAGCCGAGACTGGCTGAAGGTGGAGGCTATAAACCATTAGGCATCTTCTGCAATAATCCAGGCAAAAATATAATCAGGAAGTGACAGGGGAAATATTGAGAAAAGGATGTGGATCCTAATACACTTTTTCAGAAGAGGAAAAGTGAGAGTTTGACCTTTATTTAGAAAATAAGAGAAAGTATGGTAGTGACTATAAGGTTTCTGTTTGGAGTAAAATTACATTTTGGTGTCATTTTGTCAAGATACAGGATGGAGAGCATGAGCAGTTTTGGTAGGAGGTGAGCAAACATGATGAGTTCACTATGCCAGGCTGTGTGTTGGGTAATTTCAGGAAGTTGTAATGTCTGGGATTTGTTTCTTTGACATCTTTCAATGAAAGTGGAGTTCATAATTTAAAGTTAATAGCAAAAATGAAATTTAGCAATACTTACATGGTATTGAATGTGAAAGACATTGACTGCTAAAGGAGAAATTTATTATATATCTAGCAAAATCAGGGGTTCCTTGTCAGGGCTCAGGACTGGCCAGGTCTTGGGCTCTTCTAAACTAGGTCCCGGACACGGACCGCGAAGTTACCTTGCTCAGGTACAGTTTCTCTTAGGTGCCTGAGGGCTATCTACTTTAGCTAGAGAGAGAAAGACTTAGAGAGAGTAAAGCCGTCTTCTTAGAATAGATAGATCTTAGTCTTTAGCAGAGCTTGGTGATCTTCAGCAGAGCGACGCCATTCTGGCGTTCTGCAGGCAGGAGAGGAGACAAGAGTCAGAGTAAACGGGTCCGTGATAGAATGCGCATGCTCCCGACTGCCTTCTCCTCCAGCCAACAGAAGGCTGGCTTGTGCCTCTCAACACCACAGGTGTAGAGACTGCCAATTCACCACTGCTCTCATCTCGCGAGCTCTCATGCTTGTTAGGAGAGCTGAATCCCTTTCCACGCCCTTTCCACCAAGGTGTTCAATTATTGAGCAATACAGGAATTTCTTATAACTCTCACTCCCCCTAACCCTATGGGCTATATGGGCTGCAACAGTTCCCAATATTTTCAGTGCAGGGTAACCACAGCTTTTGATTTGAAGTAAATTTTTTGTAAGTTGGAAGATTTTCGAGAAATATTTTACTGTCTTCCTTGGTATATATTTGCATTCAATCAATCCCTTAAACACACACACAACAACAATAAAACAAGAAAACCCTAGAAAGATGGTTAGGAGGAAACGATAAAGTCATATACTGTAAAAATAAGGAATAATTTCTTGAAGATATTCTTGTATTTCGTAGGTTGGGTGCCCCATGGAAAATGCTTTGAAGTATAATTTTAGCACTTTTAAGAACCTCAATTGAGTATAAGTGATGAATGTATCAAGCTCCCTATTACATTGTCTACGTCATTATTTATACACAAAAAACATATTGATTTGTGCCTCTCCAGTCTACAGTCAATATTTTGTGAACCTCAAAAACTAGTAAATTCTTTCTTTAACAAGCTAAAGAACACCATGAAATGCTATGAATTTTGTCATTACACTATCACAGTTATTCTCCCACTCAGAAAATGTTACCAAAATTGGGAAGATTATCATATGAATTAATTATTATTATTTTTATGGTGAAATGATATTTAATTGATAAAATTTTTTCTAGATGCTTAGAGTTACATTTACTACATAATTATGGCAAATACATTAATTGCCTTTATTCTTAATGTATTTATATTTTTTATTTTACGTATCTTTAAAATTTTCTTAGTTTATAGTTTTACTATTTTTTAAATGACTTCATTATTTGATTACAGTCTCCTTAATAGCATAAACTATAGAAGCATGAAATAATGAATATATAATGTGAACTAACAAATCCTGTGGTTACCTCAAGTGTTTTTGTTTGTTTGTTTGTTTTTCAATCTTACTTTGAAATTTTACTTTGAAAAATACTGGTTGCTCACTTCATGTAATATCCTTATATAATTTTTGCACCAACAGAAAGCTATATTAAAAAGTCACAGAATTCTTTTTGGTCTGTGTTACCAGCTGTGTCTAATGAGGGTAGTTGCTATGATTGAGCAGGAATTTTGTTGGTGTTTTTAAAATCAAGTTCTTATTTTTTATCAGACTATACTCCTATGAGGGTAGCACACTTTGCAACATGCCAGATACTTCCATATCCCAAATCAAATATACATTTTTTATTGAAGAATCAGTCTTTTAATTACAAGGTAATTTTTATAAATCATGGCTCAACTTCCTAAGATTTCTTAAAATACACTTAATTTCGGCTGAATTTTAAATTACAATAGAAGAAATCTTACAGTTTATTTTCTTATTTTCATTTATATTTATTTATTAGTTTTTTCTTGGAGATTCACCATTTTGTTTGGCCCACATTCTCTCTAATTGCCATGAATAAAAGTACTGGGATTCATATATTCATGTGACATATACTTGGTTCAAATGTCCATTTTTCCAGGAGTTGTGAGATGTCTAAAGGAAAGGCTCAAATTCCTCTTTCAAGAACTTGAAATATGATGGGGGAGTCATTTAAATCAAAGAACAAGGTAGAGTAGGGTATTTGCTAGTGTAGGATTTTTGAAAACTATAAGCTGTGGGGATAAAGAAAAAAAAAATGGAGGAATCAAAAGAGCCTCACACAAGTCGGCACTTCCATATGCTATAAGTGATGAAAGAACAGCTATTTATAGTTTCAAAGAAAGACACTTGGAAGATATAAATAATGGGTGTACTTATTTTCTAGAATTGTCGTTAAAAATTAGCACAAACTGGGTAGTTTAAAAGAGAAATTGATTCCTTCTCCATTCAGGAGGCCCAAAGTCTGAAACTAAAGTTTAGTCACTTTTGAAATATCTGGAAGGAGGAACGGACCCAGACCTATTATTCACAAACAATAATGTCTCACTATTTATAGTTTTCCTTTATTTCAAAAATATCGCAGATACCATAAAGGTCTTTCAAGGCAACACAAATTCATATGTTTGGTTTCAATAATATGGAAACTATAAATCAAACTTTGCCAGCTTATAGAGTTACACTGACCAGTATAATAAATAAAGATAAATAGTATTAACAATAGCTATCATGTCTTGAATAGTTAAGTGTTTCCCATATGTATCTCATTTAATCATCACATTAATGGTAATACTACCATGCTGTCGGTAGAGATAAAAAAACTGAGGTTTAAAGACGTTAAGTAATGATGTCTGTAAACATTTACATACAATAAGCAAAGCAATAATAAAATAAACTGCACATGAGAATATTGATTGCTATGGAAATTGAAAAGAGAAACAAACAGTATATCAGCATAAATATTAAAATAATTATGTGGCATGTAACAGAGGAAATGGAACAGAGCTCTGTGCAGTTCAAGCAACTTAATGTTAATTCTTTCTGCTTCTGCTTTCTGCCATGAAACTTATTAAATAATGTAAAAATATTATGTGGCTATTTACTATGATAATTAAAATAAAAGCTATTGTACACATAGAATTGAAACTTTACATTTGGAGATTGAAAGCTTTATCTGATAACATATAATTTAATATGAAATGCTGTTAAAAAATTGATATTTGTCTAACAGGAAATAAACCCCCAAATTTCTCTAAAATTACATCGTTTTAATCTGAAAAGAGCCTGAAGTTTTGAGTTGTTTTGTCAGGCTAAAATTTCTCTAGTATGATCATCATATCATATGTCTAGAAATAGGGGTGGGAGGACTAAGTAAAAATTGAGATAACTCTACCAAATATCCTATCTTCAGAATGGATATCTCAGGAAACAAAATAAGGCAATCTGCATTTCAGACTAGTATTGGGATAATTCTTTAACACCAAACGTCTAAGAATAATTGATATAGTTTTATTACGGATATTCATATTTTCACCAAATTTTAAAAAATGCTTTAATTTTTCACATTATTTTTTCAGTGACTTTAAAGAGATAGAAGAAATAGTCATAAAATGAGAGTGGTCTTAGTCTCCATAGGTTCTGTCAATAGACAATTTAAAGCGGTTGTATTAAGTAAATATCTGAGAAAAATATGTTATAGGCTATTTCTTGTTAATTAAATAAATATGTTTGGAAAAGCCATAATCTATTCTTAATTTTTTAATAAACCTGAATAGGTGTATGCATATGGTATATACAGTTGTCTTATAAAATAAATACAATCTTATCAAAGGTAGGTTTGAGACTCTGTCTTCCGATTGAGAAAGAAAGCTTTGCATTTCATGAGACTGGTTGTACCAATTGGGCCAAATTTCCTGGGCACACATCCGTCTGGGAGTGGCTGCTCTCTTAACTTCCCATTTAGCAGCTGTACAACTGGGAAGCGTCCAACAGAATGAAAGCCACCTGCTCCTCTAATGATTTCAGCCAAACAGACAGGATTGAAGCTTTACTAAATGTGTTGTCTGTCACTCTGATTCAGTTTTAAAGAGTAAATCAAACTGGTCAAACATCCATGTAGAAAGTGTGAGCCATTAGTGAACTCCTGTGGTGCTTCAGGTTCTTTTTGGGCTTCTAGATTCTACAGATTTGGGGTAGAATCAAACCTAAAATGAGGTTTGGGGATGGTTGAGAGATAAATATGGAAAATTAGGCATTCTAGAATGTTTGGCTTGAGGGACGCTGTGTCGTTGCTGTCTTTAAATGAGTAGACAGGCACACTTTTCCCCACGTGCTTTTATTATGTGTTATTATGTATTCCCAATCCTACTAATTTATTGTCAAATTCTTATAACAGTTTTGAACTTACCTCCTTTTCCTAGCTCAGTCTCTCTATAATCCTCTAAAATTGTCTAAAGACAAGATAGTATAACAGGAAAGTAAAAATAAAATCATGGGCTTTTCTATAACATTGGAAAGTCACTTGAAAACTCACATTGAAAGTGTGAACCAGCCTCCACCATCATTTTTGCCCTTCAGCCATTCTCTTTAATCCTTCTGAACTTTAGTCTGGTAATCTGTAGAGTGATCTTATAGATTAGCTGTGTCTGAAAATGTTGTCACTGGGCACATTTGTTTTCCATGTAAATATTTAGTATCTATTTTTTAAATGTTATTTTGAGATGCATGTATTTTATCTAATTATCCATTCCATTTACATGTACATCATAGCAAATATCCAGAGAGGTTTCAGGTATTCTCTTGTTTTTCCACAAGCTGACCGTGTATAACATTTTTTTTTCCTGTGCCATCTTCAACATCATTAGTGGTGAGCAGAGGGTGATGCAACAACGGTATTGCTATGTACGTAAGAATATTTTCCCAGTGATGTGGGATTATGTTTTGAAAGAATTAGTTCATGCCATTAGAATAAGTAGGAAAAGTCCACAAAATTTTGTTTAATAATATCAGGACAATTCTTTGTGCATGTGCTTTTTCACTAACTCTCAACAGTTTTAATCATCCAAAGCATTGATCTAGTGGGCACCTGCAGTGATTATACTATTGTTAAAAACTCCATAGACATAAGTTATAACTGCAGTAGATTTAAAAGGCAAATGACAAATAGGTAGAAATAGATAAGTGAATAAGAGATAAGTGGTAATAATTAAGTGAATAAATACGGCTTAACAAGGATCCATTGATTCTCTTATTTTCACTAGGTTAGGTAAAAATTTTATTGTAATGATTATATAAAGCATATAAACCTTAAATAATTTTAACTTTAGAAAACAAGACTTCCGATTTAAAACTAGGCTGTGCTTTATACCTTATAATGTTATTAATTTAGACTCCCCTGATTGGGAGTTCACCGAAATTCTTTCAAATGAATTAGAAATAATGTTATAGAAAATTAGATTAATGTGCTATTTGTTTTCTTGTATTTAAGGGGAATTTGCTTTATACTCTTCTGGAAATATTGAATGCTGAGGCAGAACCATAGAAAATGCCAACATCAGCAGATTCTCTCAAAAGTCAAGGAGCCACTTACCTAATTTGCAGTGTTAGGATAACTGCAGAGGCAGCTCACTCAGTTATACGGAACCAAAGGAAAAATCAAGTTGGTAGAGAGAAAGATACAAGATTCGTTGGTTCTTTGACAGTTTACACCTTTCACTTTCCTACTGTAGCCACTGTATCATCTGATGTCAAGAGAATCTTCCCTAGAAATGGATGTGAAAACTAAGAAGGCATTTGTAGCTAATATGTCCTTTCTGCCCTGCTGCGTCATTATTCCATTTTTTTTTTTGTTTTTTTGCATCCCAGACTGCTCTCAGCACAAATTGTTGCACATGGTGGAATTCAACACACATTTTTTAAAAAAATGTCATTGCCATATCCTACTGAGATACCAATATGACTCTGGAATCAATCTGTTCCTAAACTTTTGTTTCATAAATTCAAGTCATCTCAATGGTATTGAACCATAGAATTCTTCAAATACAGCCACGTTTTGAGCACAGGTTTAAAAATAATTATCTTAATATTTTCCTGAAAAACATAGCCAATGTGTTTCTTAACATATGTTTGACCTCCCCTGGTTGAATAGCCCTGCTTTATTGCTCAGTATGTGGCATGGCCCGGACACTCGTGATGATTTGCACCTATTTTTCATGGATGTGTCAGCCTGTGATTATATAATTACATGACTTTTTATAAAAGCATAGAAAGCTTAGAAAATGCTGTGTCTTCCTTTTATGAATACTAAAGTACCCTTTTAATAAAACACTGTCCTTACTTTTACAGACATGATAGGCCACTGGAAGCAATCATTTGGTCTTTTATGTAAATAATTATTTCTCATTATTTACCAATCCCAATTGCCCCTAGTATTTTCTGTATGACAGAGTTGTACAATGTAGAAGTTATATGATTAACAAAACAGATTTCCTGGGATCAGATGCATTCTCAAATGACATGGTAGTACGCAAATGAGGACTTTACATTTCCAGATAGCTTATGCAGCAACATTTCTTTGATCTCACTATTTATTCTCTAAGATGCAATTCAAATGAATGTATTTAAAAGTGTAAATGAAGGACCAGGTTATATTAATTACAGATTTGTTGAGTAGCTACTCTGTCCAATTCAATGACATTGTTATGTAAGTAATGGATCTTTGCTACCATGAGCTTTCTAAATAATTGCAAAATCAAGTTGTAAATGTGAAATGCAGGAGAACATATACTGTAAATAAATATTTGCAATAAATAATTTTAAGGTTACAGTAGGTTGAAATATATAAAATTACCTTTTTTTTACTGTTTTGATCTAATATAACTTAATACAATTGTATTATAATTTTAATCAACATTCAATTTCCTTACCTCTCAGCCTCTCTCCTTATTAGTCCTTCTACCTAGAATGCTCTTCCTCACTTTTTCTGAAAGGAACACTTACTCTACATCTGTACAATCTCAGCTAGAACACGGTATGGACTAGTGTTTTCCCTGACATTCACAGGAAGACTGAGGCACTGCATTACTGGTGATACATATTTTACATTTAAAATAATCTAGTTATCAAACCTTTGTCAGAAGCATAACCTGAAAATATCCCCTCCCATTCTGAAGGCTGTCTGCTTGCTTTACTTACTGTGTTCTTGGCTATGCAGAAGCTTTTTAGTTTGATCAGATCCCAGTAATGTAAAATAGCTTGATCATTTTTTTTTTTTTGATGGTTAAAAACAATTAGATTTTATTGTTTTTGCTAAACAATACTAAAATAAAATTCACTTTGAAGGCAGGGCTTGAATTATTTAATTTTGATCCATTTATTTAATTAAAAAAAAAGAATGGGAAAGAGATCATGGCCAAAAAAATAGTAGTTAACCCCCACCCCACTCAAGCTTTTTAGTTTGATCAGATCCCAGTAATGTATTTGTGGTATACCCTCATAATAATCTTTAAAAAGAGAGAAATAAACCAAAAATAATTTTAAATAATTATGAGTTACACCTAAGTGGTATTTATTCTAGGTATGAAGGCTAATTCAACCACTTGAAATCAACTAATATCCTCAATCATATAGAGAGGCTAAAGAATGAATATGTCCCCCAAAATGTAGGCAACAAAATAAAAAAGTTGAAATTATGTCAAAATGAAAATCTGCCAGAAAAGGAAAACAAACAAACAAACAAACAAACAGAATATAGAGACAATTTATAGAATGGGAGAAAATGTTTGCAATCTGCACATCACATAAGGAATTAATTAATATCAAATATGTATAAGAAACTCAAACAACTCAATAGCAAGAAAACAAAGACTTAATTTAAATGTGGTCAAATAACTTAAATAGATATTTCTCAGAAAAGGACATACAAATGGCCAAGAAATATAAGAAAAAAAATACTCAATATTACTAACCATTGTGGAAATGCAAATTAAACCCACAATGAGATATCACCTCACAATTGTAAGAATGGCTATTATCAAAAAGACAAAAGAAAACAAATCCTGGCAAAGAGGTGGAGAAAAGAGAACCCTTATAGACTGTTGGTAGGAATGTAAATTCATACAACCACCATGAAAAACAGTATGTAGGCTCTTCAAAATATTAGAAATAAAACTACTTTATGATCAAAAAATCCAACTACAGGGTATATATATCCAAAGGAAATGAAGTCAGTATGTTGAAGAGATATCTATCTATTTTACTTTTAAGTTCATTGGCCACTACCCTGCCCACGATAACCAAGATATATAGAATCAAGCTGAGTGTCCATCATCAACAGATTAATGGATAAGGAAAATGTAGTAAATATGCATGTGAGTAATTGGTACACTTGTTTGAGCAAGGAAAGAATAACTCTAGGATAGCTCTAGATAATCAGACATTTTGCCTCAGAGAAAGGGAAATTCTACAATTTGTGACAACGTGTATGGACCTGTGAGACATTATATAAAATGAAATAAACCAGGCACAGAAATACAAAAAAAAATAATAATTATAATCTAGTGTGTGAACCTCCTACAGCATTTCATACACTCCTAACCTCACCCGTGTGCTTTCTGAAAAGTAATTCCTCCCGGGTAGTGTCATAACTTATTTGTGTCCTTGAGGATAGATGTCATAAAATATTTGTGTCTGTGGAGCTTATTAACATGACTGGCATATCACAAGAGCTAAGTAAGTGCTGAATGAATGAATATATGAATATGTTAAGATCCAGTAGTAACATTTCTTTTTAAACTGAAAAAGATCTTAGAGATTTTTGTTTTTACTTCTACCCTTTCATGTTATGACCAAGAAAACAGAGGCTCAAAAAAATAGCTTGATCTTGCTCCTTAACAGTTGAGGTACAGCTGAGATAGCACAAGCAAAATATTAAAAATCATCCAAAATTATATGAGTAATAATTGGTACACTTATTTGAGCAAGGAAATGATAACTCTGGGATAGCTCTAGATGATCAGAGATTTTGCAGCAGGACTGTGATTTAAATTGAATCTCAAAGGATGATAGAATTCAGACAGACAGAGGAAATGGGAGGTGTGAGTGGGCTGGAATGAGGCAAAGTTGAGGGAGGAAAATATAAAATGTGTGGAGGAGAGTGAGCCAAGAAATATTCAGGTAAGTCAATTGTCGTTTTGGTGCCTTCAAAAGTATATAGTTTTAGTCATGGTCTGTATTTGGCATTCCTATTTTGATATAATAGACTATAAGCGAGAAATTCTAGAGACTATTCCACCTAAATCTAAAAATGAATAACAACTTATAAAAGTATCCTACACTACAAAGTAGGATTGAAATTAACTACACTCTCAAACTTTGAAACTAGGTTTATATATAAATGCATACTCTGGTGAAACAACTTGCCTTCCACAACTGGTAATGTAAAGTGTTCGTTCTTTCTATTTTTTTTTTTTATCTTCATCAAATTATTTCTATCAACTTTAGAAAATACTGAGGCATTTTCTTTGATAACAGAGTTTAGTTCTCTTTTTTATAAACACCGGGCGTATGTGTCTGTGAAGTCACAAAGATGGGGCTTGAGGGGTGTGGGTGGGAAGAAACACCATCTTGATGCTGTAATGTAGGGTTCTCAGCTCCTCCTGCATACCTTATGAGCTTCCCACGAGTTTTCTTCCTGTATTTGGCCTTGACTTTAATATTCACATAAGAGATGACACCACAGGTAGCCCCTTCCGATTATTTTGAGTTGGAAAAAAATATATAGATGTCGTATCTGGGGATATAAATATAGGTAATATATGTAGATATCAATCTGGTTTAATTATATACATGTATATACACACAAAAATATAATCTAAAATTTTATTCATGCTTAATATTTTAGTGAACAAACAATTGGTAAGTGTTTTCTCTGTTAAATCTTTTTTTTTTTTTTTTTTTTGGTGCAGTTTTTGGGCAGGACTGGGTTTGAACCCTCCATCTCTGGCATATGGGGCTGGCATTTTACTCCTTTGAGCCACAGGAGCCACCTTCTATTAAATCATTTTAATTCACTTAACAACCTTCTGAGTTCTTACTATGAGTCCACAGTATGATAGCTGTCAAGGACCCAATGACAAGAAAAAATAAAAGGACAGAAATGGTATTTATGGAGCTTTGAATTAATAGGTGGGGGCGGGATAGACAGTTAACAATTAAAGAACAAACAGGGCGGTGCCTGTGGGTCATCGAGTAGGGCGCCAGCCCCATATACTGAAGGTGGTGAGTTCAAACCCAGCCTCTGCTGAACTGCAAAACAGAAAAATAGCTGGGTGTTGTGGCGGGCGCCTGTAGTCCCAGCTACTCTGGAGTCTGAGGCAAGAGAATCGCCTAAGCCCAGGAGTTGGAGGTTGCTGTGAGCTGTGTGACGCCACGGCACTCTACCGAGGGCGATAAAGTGAGACTGTCTATACAAGAAAAAAAAAAAAAAAAAAAAAAAGAACAAACAGATATGCACATTACAAACCGTTGAAAGTATCTGGAGGAAAGCAAAGGGCTGATGTGATAAAACATAGTTTGGGTGGGTGTTCTATTTTGGAGCAGGTGGTCAAAGATGTCCTTTCTAAGGGAGAGATATAGAAACTGATTGCTGAGATTAAAACTGGAGTTGCTCATATAAAACACTGGGATAAAGGGCTAAGCAAGGTGATACAACTGTATCTGCAGTGGTCCTGATGCAGACTGACTGACGGGATCTCTTGGAGACAAGTAAGTGGAACTCATGAAGGGCAAGTTTGGAGGCTGGATTAGAGGAGGGTGAGGTGGTCAGGAGTGGTCAGGTCATGAAAAGACATGCTGGCCATGCTAACACTTTGGGCGCTCTTTTTTTTTTAAATAATTTTATTAAATCATAATTGTGTACCTTGGTGCAACCATAAGGCAGAATGTGTTTCATATACAATCAGAAACATTTTGATCGTACTGTGAGATAGCCCTCATAGCATTTTCTTAATCACTATATAAAGACATTGATACTCTACATTTAATAAGTTTCACTAGTACCCTACTAAGATGCACCGTAGGTGTGATCCCACTAATTGCCCTCCCTCCACCCATCCTTACCCCTCCCCTCCCCTCCCTTTCCCTTTTCCCTGTATTCTTGTGCTGTTTTTGCAGTTGTCATTGTTGTTTCAGCCAGTCCTGGCCAGGTTTGAACCTGCCAGTCTCCATGTATGTGGTTGTCACCCTACCCACTGAGCTATGGGCGCCACCCTGTATAAAATATTTGATAAAATAAAAATAGGGGTTTAGTTATTTTTCCCTTTGTTATCAAGTGTCTCCACCATAATTAATCATCTCTGCTGTCTCAAGGTGCCAACAGAGCCTGTGATTCTTGAATAACAACTCGTTTCAAAACCACCATCTGATCCTCAATTCAGAAGAGCCATTTTGTCCATGTGCTAAGTCCAGCATTAGACAGTATGGGGAAGTGGGAGGCTAAGATCCAAGTTTTAATCCTGGCTTTGCCATTTGCCAGCTGTACCATTGTTAGAATCTTGGCCTCAGTTTTCCCACCTACAAAATGACAGTGATAGCTCTAACTTCAAGGGTTGTCCTGACAACTAACTGAGGTGGACGTGCACCAAGTATTTGGGACATAGACAGTACTCAGAACATACTCATTTCCTTCCCTATCATGAAAGAAATAGGTGAGTGTGTTCAAAATGCTGTAGAACTATTGCTGTTACTTACCAACCAAATTTAAGCCTGTGCTCTCATTATTTCATTTGGCAGAAATTCATTTTGCCATGTACCAGGTATTTTGATGATAAATGGGTAGCTTCAACTTTATAGATGAAAAAATGGTGTCTTTTCTAACCTCAGGGCTAGACCTAATGATGAGATTTCTGACCCAAGCCATGCACTACATAAGAATGAAGTCACAGGCTCGGTACCTGTAGCTCAAGTGGCTAAGGCGCCAGCCACATACACCAGAGCTGGCGCGTTCGAATCCAGCCTGGGCCTGCCAAACAACAATGACAACTACAGCCAAAAAATAACTAGGCATTGTGGTGGGTGCCTGTAGTCCCAGCTACTTCGGAGGCTGAGGCAAGAGCATCGCTTAAGTCCAGGAGTTGGAGGCTGCTGTGAGCTGTGATGCCATGGCACTCTACCCAGAGCGATAGCTTGAGTCTCTGTCTCAAAAAAAAAAAAAAAGAATGAAGTCACAGAGAGTTAGTGTCTGTGCAAGTAAAATGTTTAATAAATAATGACAATATGACCCTTGGCGCCAGGATGGTACTTAAGGCCATTCATACTCCCTGCCATCTGCTGAGTCATTGCTAAGCTGGGAAACATGAGTTCCTAAAGCCACCTGGTAGGACGGTTATGTCATCTCTGGTTGAAATGGATCCTGAAATATATGTCTTCCCCTGAGAGGGGAGGGAAGTCTTAACTCCTGGGAAGTGAGATATTACTTTGTTCCAGTTTACAAAAAAGATCTATTAGACGTCATTCCCAGAAACTGTCTCCTGAATGACTTAAAGCAGGGCTCAGGAAACAAAAAAGTATATTTTTAATTGATTCTTTCTTTGAGCTGAGTTCCAAGTCCATCTAATAAATTTTTAAATTTCCAAAGAGCTAGCTGCATTCAAAGTGACTCCAAAAAGATATTCTAATTTGGGATGTCACAAGCATCAGTGCCATAAATCATTACAAGCAAAACTGCTGCTTTGACTAAGTGTGGGGCTATATGAAAGGATGTCCTCTTTGTCTTCCTCATCTGCTTTCTCCTCCTTCACTTTCTTGGATATCAGTTCTCAAAAGTACGGATATGAATCCAATCTATCCTCCTATTAATAATTCAGATGTTAGGTCATAGAAGTACCATAGGATTTTAGAGCTGGCAATTGGAGCTCAGAGTTGCTGCATGCATTGTGTGATGTGGTGGTTCTCAAACTATAGTGTACACTTGTCATCTGTAGGTCTTGTTACAATTGAGATCGCTGGTCCCCATCCCTGATGTTTCTTATCCAGTAGCTATGGAATGGAGCCTGAGAATCTGCATTTCTAGAGAGTTTCCACATGTTACTGTTGCTTCTGGTGCAGTAGCCACACTTGGAGAATGACTGTCTTAGTTAATTATAGGACAAGGTATAGAGACCAACCATACCTTGTCCTACAATTAGGGCCAACCTCCAGGGGCAAGAGGACCCTTTTCTTGGGTATAGATTTTATGCTAAGGCTATGGGAGCCATACTTTTCCATCAGGAAGGATTTGTTTTCTCCTCCAGGCCTCCTGAATGAGGAGGAGTTCACTGGAGGAAAAGTTAAACGCATGAAGTTTGAATCAAAGCTGGGTAAGGAATTAGGTAGTTTCCAGTTTAGCTTTGTGACTTTGAGCAAGTTACTTAATTTATTTGAATTCTAGTTTTTTCATCTGTAAATGAAGACTTATTAGTTCTGAAGACCTGAAACTTCAGAATAGTCAAGAACTATTGATGTAAAGATTGTACGCATTGAACTAACAGATCATCTAATTTAAGTTCTTCACTTTTTAGATGTAGAAACCAAGGCAAGAAAGCATTTTAGCTAATATCTCATAGTATTTGGCAAAATGAGGATGAGAAATTGATTTTTTTTTTTGAGACAGAGTCTCACTTTACTGCCCTCGGTGGAGTGCTGTGGCATCACACAGCTCACAGCAACCTCCAACTCCTGGGCTTAGGCGATTCTCTTGCCTCAGCCTCCTGAGTAGCTGGGACTACAGGTGCCCGCCACACGCCCGGCTATTTTTTTGTTGCAGTTTGGCCAGGGCGAGGTTTGAACCCACCACTCTTGGTATCTGGGGCCGGCACCCTACTGACTGAACCACAGGCGCCGCCTTTTTTTTTTTTTTTTCCTTAAGACAGAGTCTCACTCTGTCACCCTAAGTAGAGGGCCTTGGCATCAGCACAGCTCAAACTCTTGGGCTCAAGAGATCCTCTGGACTCAGGCTCTGCAGTAGTTTTGACTATAGGCACACTCCAGGACACCCAGCTAGTTTTATCTCTGTTTAGTAGATCCCTCTTGCTCAGGCTGGTCTTGAACTCCTGAGTTATAGCAATCCACAAGCCACCAGAACTTAATCTTTTAATGAGTTTTCTTTTGTTTTAATCCTTCATACTGGATGAATATTTTCAGATTAGACACTTCAAAATAAAATATTTTGTCCAGGCACAATGGCTCATCCCTGTAATCCTAGCACTCTAGGAGGCTGAGGCAGGAGGATCCCTTGAGCTCAGGAGCTCAGATCAGCCTGAGCAAGAGTGAGACAGCATTGCAACTAAAAAAACAGAAAAATTGGCTGGGTGAGGTGGCTCCTGCTTGTAATGTTAGCACTCGGGAGGCCAAGGAGGGTGGATTTCTTGAACTCAGGAGTTTAGTTCGAGACCAGCGTGAATAAGAGGTAACTCCTTCTCTACTAAAAATAGAGAAACCTGTGCTCCGTGTCTGTGGCTCAAGTGACTAAGGTGCCAGCCACATACACCTGAGCTGGTGGGTTCAAATCCAGCCAGGGCCCGCCAAATAACAATAATGGCTGCAACCAAAAAATAGCTGGGCGTTATAGCAGGTGCCTGTAGTCCCAGCTACTTGGGAGGCTGAGGTAGGAGAATCGCTTGAGCCCAAGTGCTGGAGGTTGCTGTGAGCTGTGATGTCACAGCACTCTACCCAGGGCAACAGCTTGAGGCTCTGTCTCAAAAAAATATATAAAAAATAAAAATAGAAATACCAGCCAGGAGTAGTGGCTCACACCAGTAGTCACAGCTACTCAGGAGGCTGAGACAGGAGAACTGCTTGAGTTCAACAGTTTGAGGTTGCTATGAGCTAGGCTGAGGCCGTGACACTCTAGCCCAGGTGACAGAGAAAGACTGTCACAAAAATGAAAAAAGAAAAACAAAATCAAAATATTTTGACAATGAAGTACATTCATGTGACAAAAATAGAAATGTAGGCTTATGATAAGCATTTTAGAGAGCCATCTTCTCCAAGTTTTGCAAATTTAACCTATTTTTCAAGATACCATTCCTTGTACAATGTTGGGACACATTACTAGTGGGAACATGCAAAATTTATTTTGCTCACTTCTAATTATTAAACGAAAACTTATAGGAAGTAAATTGATTTTACTTTTCTTTATAGTAAATTCTCAAAAATAAATCTTTTTCAATGGCATAGTAGTATTTTGTGAAAGGGTTAGAGCTATTTATAGAATTTTTTTCAGAGTTTCACTATGTTGCCCTCAGTAGAGTGCCATGGAGTAACAGCTCACAGCAACCTCAAACTCCTGAGCTCAAGTGATTCTCTTCCCTTAGCCTCTCTCATAGCTGAGACTACAGGTGCCCGCCACAACCCCCAGCTATTTTTGTTTGTTTGTTTGTTTAACAAGCCCTGGCTGGGTTCAAACCCACCAGCCCCAGTGCATGTGGCCGGCACCCTAACCTCTGAGCTACGGGAGCAAAGCCTATTTATGGAATTCTTGACTACGCTGTTGTAAATGATTATATTTGAAAAAGAAGAGATTAGTACATGGGAAATCAATTTCCACAAAAAGGAGAAAATAATTTTTAAATGTGTTGATAAAGAGAAAGCAAATGTTTGAAAGAAAAAAAAATGCAAATCAAAGGATTCGCCAAAGTTGTATTTGTACTTATTTTTAAATATATGAAAATTAGAGGCTCGGTGCCCATTGCACAGTGGTTATAGTGCCAGCCACATACACCAAGGCTGGTGGATTCAAACCTGGCCTGGGCCAGCTAAACAACGATGACAACTGCAACCAAAAAAATAGCTGGGCGTTGTGGCGGGCGCCTGTGGTCCCAGCTACTTGGGAGGCTGAGGTGAGAGAATCTCTTAAGCCTAAGAGTTTGAAGTTGTTGTGAGCTGTGACATTATGGCACTCCACCAAGGGCGACATAGGCTCTGTCTCAAAAAAAAAATGAGAGTGTTTTAGAGCCAGGTAAAGGCCCTCATGTAGCAGACAAGGGTGATGAGAGATTTGCTGAACCAAGCAAATGGTAATGGCAGAGGACGGATGGAGTTCAGGGCTCCTCAAGTCCAGTTCAGTGTTTTTGCCACTGTGACTAACTCATCTTCTTCATGTTAGTTTTTTAGTTTAATATTTTAGAGTAGACAAGAAATAAAGGGCCAGTGTTTTTGTTGTTGTTGTTTGTTTTGTTTTGTTTTGGAGACAGCATCTTGCTTTGTTGCCCAGGCTAATGTGCAGTGGCATGACCATAGCTTACTGTAGCCTTCAGGTCTTGAGCTCAAGTCATCCTCCCACCCCAGCCTCCTGAGTAGCTGGGACTACAGTAACCCACCATCATGCCTGGCTAAATTTTTTTTTTTTTGGTAGATACAAGGTGTCACTCGGTTGCTCAGGCTGGTCTCCAACTCCTGGCCTCAAGCTATCCTCCTGCCTCAGGCATGAACCACAGTGCCCACCAAGGGTCAGTGTTTTAATATTTAAGAGACTATAGTAGGTTCTGATGCTTTCCTGTTATTTATCTTGATATGAGCCAAACTGTTTTATACCTGCCAAAGGGGAAAAAAATATCCAAATACTTGTTAAAGATAGTAAGACAGACCAATTCAAGAGGGGCTGTTGTGACAGGGACCACTACCTCAAGGACTTATGTAGGGGAGAGAGAATGACCTCAACTTCAACAAGGATAAGTAGGGATGTATAACCAAGGGGCAGAGAGTGGCTCAGTGGATAGGAAATTACTAAGGGGGCAGCACCTGTGGCTCAGCGAGTAGGGCACCGGCCCATAGACTGAGGGTGGCAGGTTCAAACCCAGCCCCAGTCAAACAGCGAAAAAAAAAAAAAAACGGCCAGGCGTTGTGGCGGGCGCCTATAGTCCCAGCTATTTGGGGGGCTGAGGCAAGAGAATTGCCTAAGCCCAAGAGCTGGAGGTTGGTGTGAGCTGTGATGCTACGGCACTCTACCTAGGACAACAAAGTGAGACTCTGTCTCTAAAAAAAACAAAAACAAAAACAGGAAAGGAAACTACTAAGAGAAGGGCCGGGCAGGGTGGCTCACACCTATAATCCTAGCACTCTGGCATGCCAAGGAAGGTAGGTTGCTTGAGCTCAGGAGTTTGAGACCAGTCTGAGCAAGAATGAGACCCTCGTCTCCAAAAACAAAAAACAAAAAAAATAGCTGGGCATTGTGGTGGCACCTGTAGTCCCGGCTACTCAAAAGGCTGGTGCAAGAGAATCACTTGAGCCCAAGAGTTTGAGACTGCTGTGAGCTACGGTGTCACTGGACTCTACCCCAGGATGACAGAGTGAGACCTGTCTCAAAAAAAAGAACATTCCTGAGAAGGAACATTAAGTATGGAGTGTTTCTGGCTAAACTCATCTGGTAGGATTATTACTGAAGGCAAGCCAGACAGTAAGATACTGAGGGTGATCAGATGCCAACAGCGGGGGTTTCAAGAAACAGATTTAGCAGAATTCTTGCTCCAACTGGATTCTGCAAGGGTAGAGAAGGAAATCCAAGCTTAGGTCCATTCGAGCAGAGAACTCAGAGGAGACCAACTGAAGTTTGGTCAAAGAGAGTCTTTGTCATATCTAAGGCCACATCTGGTTTATAGTAAGACGAGGACCAATCATAAATTTTATAAAGTTACTTGGAGCCAAGGAACTTAAAGCTCTTATTCTGACGAGAAATATATCTATTAAGTGACCGCTAGCTGGCTAAGCAGACAAGGAAGAGAGCTCTTCTCATGACTATTTCGTTACTTGTTTGAAGCTTCAGTACCTGTGTTTATTCAGAGATCCAAATGCTCTTTTTTTTTTTTTTTTTGAGACAAAGTCTCACTTTGTTGCCCTGGGTAGAGTGCTGTGTCATCATCATAGCTCACAGCACCTCAAACTCCTGGATTCCAGTGATCCTCTCGCCTCAGCCTCCCAAGTAGGGGGGACTATAGGCACCCACCACAATGCCAGGCTAGTTTTTCCTATTTTTAGTAGAGATGGGGTCTTGCTCTTGCTCAGGCTGATCTTGAACTCCTGAGCTCAAGCTATCCACCTGACTTGGCCACCCAGAGTGCTAGGATTACCAGCGTGAGCCACCCACCCCACCAGGCCTCAAACACTTATATGGCAAGGGTTTTTACTTGCCTTAGGAGGACATACTTATTTATAACGAAAAAAAAAAGGGGGGATGTGTTCTCAGCTAAAGGTGCATATTAGATAGCCTAATAATATGCATATTAGATAGCCTATGTTACCCACCCAGCAACAACTGGTGTTGTCTCAGGGAGACAATGGAAAATCCCTTGAAAAAGCCAATTTGACCCTGGTTAAATTTTCAATGTGTCTGTCTTTTCTTATATGATTTCCAGTTCATTTTAATAGTCCTGAAAATCTGAAAATAAATTATTTTGAAATGATGATATAAATTATGCATGAGTATCAGTTGAATATTCAAGTATAATGAGTTTATGGAATACAAGAGAGCGTTTCTTTGGAGATGTTGCAATACTGCTATTGTTAGGTTCAGGGCCCAGCTGATTGCTTATAGGAAGCCTTTGTGCAAGTTGGAAAAAGGCACCCCCCTGGGCGATGCTGCCCTGTGGGTACATGATTTGGCAAGTAGAGCTTAGGCTGGATCTTAGCTCTGTTTTGTCCCCTTGGCTAGGTGCCTTTGCGCAGTGCACGAACTGCACATCCTTAAGGTGCAGCCTGGATTGCTTTTGGAAATGTGTGCCTGCAGAAAACAATGTAAAAGTTTGATGTGGTTGTGTTGACTGGTAGAGAATACATTTGAAATTTGTAAAAGTGAATGGCATTTTCTCTTACCCCAGCACAGAACTTATTGTCAGGAGACCGTCAGTGAAGCTGTAAAATTCCGTGAGAGCAGATGGAGCCTTTATGAGAGAGAATTGAGATCGCGTCTTAGCAGATAGGTCCCGTGATTAGGCACAACTGGTAAGCCAACCTTTCCTAAGCCAGAAAAACAAGCAACCCCACACCAGGGATATTTTTGGCACCAGAATTGCCTCATTTTCTACCGATTGTACTGACACAACAAGAAAACCCCAAAAAACAAACAAAAAAACTATGTAGTGTTGGGTATAGAGCTAAACCTTTTTTTTTTTTTTTTTTGAGATAGAGTCTCACTCTACAGTCCAGGCTAGAATGCTATTGCATCAACCTAGCTCACAGCATTACAGCGACCTTGAACTTCTGGGCCCACCACAATGCCCAGCTAATTTTTCTATTTCTTACTAGAGATGAGGTCTAAAACTCGTGAGCTCAAGGGAACCTCCTGCCTTGGCCTCCCAGAATGCTAAGATTATAGGTAGGAGGTGCCATTACCAGCAAAGCTAAAATTCTTTATACCTACCTAGATGGACTGGAACTTAGGGGAACCAGATGTTAGCAATAAAAAGGATATGCACTTTAATGACCATGGCCATGTTCCTTCCTAAAACCATTGCACGATGGTGCCATGGCAGTGGAAGCAAGAATCCAATATGGAAATCTGATACTGAGTCTCTGTTTTCAGGAAAAAAATTGTATAGACACACATCTTTCTATATCTTCTACTAAGTACAGCTATAGGTAGGCCCTGGATACTGTTATAAAATAATTATTAATATACAAAGTTTCTAATAGGCAGCGAGAAAATGGCCTTGGCTAGGGATTTCAGGACCAGAGAAATGACATGGCAATGTAGGCTTTCTTCTTGCTTTATGTAGCCCGACTGGGTACTAAAGAAGCAGGCAGTCTGAGATATTAACAGATACAGAAGAAAAGCACCAATAAAGTTTAGCTCTCTCTAGCTACAGGACAAGAAAAGGGGCAATCTAAACGATCAACAGAGCGATAAGGATTAATATCCAAATATATGAGGAACTCAACTCAACAACAAAAAAACGAATAACCAATTTTTTTAAATAGACAAAAGACATGAATAGGTATTTATTTATTTATTTATTTTGGAGACAGAGTCTCACTTTGTCACCCTGGGTAGTCTGCCATGGAGTCACAGTTCACAGCAACCTCAGACTCTTGGGCTCAAGAGATCCTCTTGCCTCAGCCTCCCAAGTAGCTGAGACTATAAACACCCACCACTATTTTTAGAGATGGAGTCTCTCTCTTGCTCAGGCTGGTCTTAAACTCCTGAGCTCAGGCAATCCACCTGCTTTGGCCTCCCAAAGTGTAGGGTTACAGGCGTGAGCCACTGCATCCAGCCTTATTTATTTATTTTAAGACAGAGTCTCATTCTGTTGCTCAGGCTAGAATGTTGTGCCATCAGCCTAGCTCACAGCAACTTCAAACTTCTGGATTCAGGCTATCCTCCTGCCTCTGCCTCCCAAGTAGCTGGGACTATAGGTGCACACAATAATGCCCGGCTAATTTCTCTGTTTTCAGTAGAGACCAGGTCACTCTTGAGGTTGGTCTCCAACTCCTGAGCTCAAGCAATCCTCCTGCCTTGGCCTCCCAGAATGCTATTATAGGCATGAGTCACCATGCCCAGCACACCTGATTTTAGTTTAATCAAACTAAATCCTTCACTTGAGTGACATAGATAATAAAGAGAATATGTAGCGCTCCAGACTAAGTATTTTTTTCTTTTTTTTAAGACAGAGTCTCACTTTGTGGCACTTGGTAGAGTGACGAATAGTTGCTGGGGTATTCTCAGTAATCAGAGCCTGGACTGGGTGTCTCTGATCCTTTAAATAATGTTCATTACTTTTTTTCCTCCCGAATCACAGGAAACAACTCTTCATTGTGTGACCCTCAGTGGAGTGTCCAGAGTACTCCTAAGTACTTTCAACCAGAAGCTTGAGGAACAGTTACAAACTCCAAGTGAATCTTTGTGCAAGTGTTGTAAAACCTCCTCGGAAGGTACATAGTTTTCTTACCCTTTGTCCCTGGCTAGTCAGAACAGCCCAGCTAGAAATTGTCTGAGCAAGAAATTATCAATACATTATTGTCCTCTCCCCTAAGAATCAAAAAATCAAAATACCATCCTCTCTACTAAGTCTATTTCTTCTTCGTCTTCTTTCTTTTTCTTTCTCTTCTCCTATCCAGATACGTTTTACCATTTAGTATTTTCCTGATGTTTCCCTCTCCTGCCCCACTCCCAACCCCATATGTTTACAGGCATTTTGAGAACAGACTGTACTTCTCAGGCTATGTGCAAAAGCCTTTCAGCATGGGTTCATCTTGTTCACCAGAGACAATCCGGAAAGAGTTTAATCTCTTTTAAGACAATGTGACCTGAGTTTGATAAGGCTATGGCAAACAGTTTGATTTGAATTTGGTTTTATTTTTTGGCATGTTTTTCAGAATCTCTTACTTTTCTTAAGTTGTGTTTTAAAATGCTAAGCCTTGGCTTGGTGCCCATATCACAGTGGTTATGGTGCCAGCCACATGCACCCAAGGCCTGTGGGTTCAAGCCTGGCCAGCTAAACAATGACAACCGCAACAACAACAACAAAATAGCCAGGCATTGTGGCAGGTGCCTGTAGTCCCAGCTACTTGGGAGGCTGAGGCAAGAGAATTACTTAAGCCCAAGAGTTTGAGGTTGCTGTGAGCTATGACACCACAGCACTCTAGAAGGGGTAACATAGTGAGACTCTGTCTCGTAAAATAAAATACAATTAAATTAAATTAAACTAAACTAAGCCTTGCATATGGCCAATTATGTTGGAATTGAAAATATGACATAGCCATGCAAGGTGGCTCATGCCTGTAATATTAGCACTCTGGGAGACCAGGTCAGGTGGAAGGCTTGAGATCAGGAGTTTGAGACCACCCTGAGCCAGAGTGAGAACCTATCTCTACTAAAAATAGAAAAACTAGCTGGGCATCCTGGCAGGCACCTATCGTTCCAGCTACTTGGGAAGCTGAGGCAAGAGAATTGCTTGAGCCCAGGAATTTTAGGTTGCTGTGAGCTATGACACCACAGCACTCTACCCAGGGTGAAAAAGTGTCTCAAAAAATATGTATAATATGATATAATTCAAGGTCATATTGGACAGGATGGTAAAAAGGGAACGTCCTTACCTGTCCTTTATTCATCAACTGAGTTGAAGTTTGGCAATGGAGGAAAACGTAATCTTTTGGCAATGTGCATACCACATGCTTCTTAGACAGGCCTTTTGGGGGACCCTAAAATTTAATCTGTTAATTTAAATAAGCAAAATCTGACTAGGCCCATCCTACCCAACACAGCTACATTACAGCAGGTTGGACTCTGTTTAACTTCATGATGAGTCGACAAATCAATTATTATAGTAGAACTTCCATAGCTAACTGCCTCCCTACATTGAACACCTCCTTAAGTTGACCGAACTGTCATAGACTAGTCATGCACCACTTGTAAATATCAGCAGAGTAGGCCTCATTCTTATGTTGACCACCTCTGTAGGTTGACCAGTTTGTTACAGTCCCTTGGGTGGTCAACTTACAGAGGTTCTACTGTAGTGATTTCCTGATACCAGAGATTACACTTTCACCATGACATAAGGATAGGTTATTTAGTGCTTGCTGTTTATTTCTATTTTCCAAGTTAGAATGATCTAACAGCTTGATAAAATTATCTATTATGGACTTACAGCAAATTTTGAATAGGATTCAAAAGAGGGAAGAGAGAGACGGGGAGAAAGGAAGGGAGAGAAGAGGTATAACTGAGAAGCTAAAAACAAAACACGCGTTTTTTCATATGTGGAAAGGATAAAAAAGAGCTATAGTAAAGTGTGACCGGCTCATGCCTGTAATCCTAGCACCCTGCGAAGACAAAGAGGGTAGATCTCCTGAGCTCACAAGTTTGAGACCAGCCTGAGCAAAAACGAGATTCAGTCTCTACCAAAAGTAGAAAACTAGGCTCGGCGCCTGTGGCTCAACGGGCTAAGGCACCAGCCACGTACACCTGAGCTGGTGGGTTCGAATCCAGCCCAGGCCCGCCAAACAACAATGACGGCTGCAACCAAAAAATGGCCTGGCGTTGTGGTGGGTGCCTGTAGTCCCAGCTACTTGGGAGGCGGAGGCAAGAGACTCGCTTGAGCCCAGGAATTGGAGGTTGCTGTGAGCTGTGATGCCACAGCACTCTATCCAGGGTGACAGCTTGAGGCTCTGTCTCAAAA
>CAUYRH010073422.1:0-36640 GCA_963574655.1 Perodicticus potto
ACAGAGCCTCAAGCTATCACCCTGGATAGAGTGCCGTGGCATCACAGCTCACAACAACCTCCAACTTCTGGGCTCAAGCGAGTCTCTTGCCTCCACCTCCCAAGTAGCTGGGACTACAGGCGCCCACCACAACGCCCAGCCATTTTTTGGTTGCAGCCATCATTGTTGTTTGGCGGGCCCGGGCTGGATTCGAACCCGCCAGCTCAGGTGTATGTGGCTGGCGCCTTAGCCCGTTGAGCCACAGGCGCCGAGCCATTTTAACAATTTTCAACTTCCACCTGTTTTACTTCACCCTTGTGAACACTTGATAGTCTCATGTTTCAAAATACATTTGCGGATTTAAGGTGCATGTCCTCCTTTGCTCACTATTTCTTTTGTATGTATGAATCGTCTATTTGCATCTTTTGCAGAGTTCTATTTAGGTCTTTGAATTTTTTTCTCATCCACTTATATGAGCTCTTTATATATTAAGAATATTAATCTATTGTGATATTTGCAGTGAATTTTTTTTTGGTTTGGTGTGGCCATAAGATTTGAATTTGTTCAAGATCAATTTCATGTGTGTTTTATAGCTTTGTTTAAAACAATTACTTATAATTATTTCTATTTTATTATAATATTATTTACTTTCAATATTTACTTCTTTCAATTCATTACACTTTTATTCTCAACTTCTTAATCTTTACCCATGTTTTGCTGTTCCATTAAGCATCATTATTAGGTTGTCCGGGTGATAATACTGTTTACTGTATACCAAATGCTTTCCAAATCCTTCCTCACTTCCTTCTTACAAAAACCCTAGGTGGATACTCTTACTGGCTCCATTTTAATGATTCAGAAATCAAAGTTTTTGAGATGATGAGTATCTTGTCCAAAGCCATGGAGCCCATAAGTGATGAAACTAGAATTCAGACCCTCCTGAGCTGCCATTTCCTTCTCATTTACCCCGTGGTCTTACTGCTTTGTTCTCTCTCTGCTCAATTCTGTCAGTCCTTTACAAAAAAAATCTCCTTGTACTATTATGGTAGCTTTTCTTTAATAGAGGGCAACAGCTTACTCAGAGGGAGGATTCTCCAATGAAGTTCTATTTTTTTTTTAAATTTTTAATATTTTTACACAGACAATTCTTGCACCAGATAATGGAATTTTAAAGATGGTTCTAGAAGCTTATATAAGGGATGGCTGATGGAAACAAGACTTTCAAAGCATGCTAGTGATAACTCAGGCAGTTAAACTAGACTGCCTGCCAGTCTGATTTCTCTAAAGCTGTTTCTGCCATACTCTCAGCACTTAGTATTTTCAACAAGCATTTATTAAATTTTCATTTTGCATAAGTCAGTTAAAGTCCCCCAAAGTTCATAAATATAAAACATAAGTAATATACACTATATATTTATATTTTAAAACATATAAAATAGTATACATAAATATAAAATATTAATAAAAACACCAAATGAGAGGTAGATAATGAGGAGGATTACAGTGGGGTAAAAAGCACTTCTGGCTAGAGTAGACCCGGAAAAGTTCACAGAGGAGTAGAATTCAGGTTTTTATTTGCATCTGTCTCGTCACATGGCTAAGTTACTAAGTCACTTAATTCAAATGAGAAGAATTTATTATCATCACCATTTCAGACAAGTGGTGCTATTGCAGAATTGGCTGAATGATGGCAAGATCAACAACTTATTTGGAGATGATCATATTCATCTTGGTTTTTTTTTTCAATGAAAGTATTCACAGAAGCTATCTCAGGTAACCCAACATGAGTTCAAATATAGTCATGCAGTATCCACTGTCATTACAGCAGTCACATGTTGGGCCAGGTGCGGTGGCTCGCCCATGTGATCCTAGCACTCTGGAAGGCCAAGGCAGGAAGTTTGCTTGAGCTCAGGACTTCCAGACTAGCCTGAGCAAGATCAAGATTCCATGTTTATTAAAAAATAGAAAAACTGAAGCAACAGGATTGCTTGAGCCCACGAAATTGAGGTTTTTCTGTGAGCTATGATGACACCATGACACTCCACCCAGCGCTACAGAGTGAGACTCTGTCCCCACCACCCCCGCAAAAAGACAAGACAGTCACCATCATATCATATCAGGGGATAAAGGTCAATTACACATAAATGGGTGGAGAGTATGTGGATCTCTTATTACTGTTAACACAACTTAGTCATTTGTCTTGCTCTTTGGACTGGGAACCTGTTATATTCCTCGGCAGCCTCAGGTCAGTTGAGTTTGTCTGAGTTCATTAGGTGAATTTTCAGTCCTTCCCACAGGATATTGAGCCTACCATTCAGACTCAGGCTGTCTAAATACAGGAGCTAGGAAAAATACAGGAAATGAGTGATGAGAAAGATTAGGAAAAGAAACACAAAAGATTTACTGCAAAGGGGTAAAAATCATAGGAAAGGTGAAAAGGGTTTTAATTTCTGTGAATTTGTTGTGAATAAATATTCATAATAAAGGATGAATTAGGACATGGCTATTTATCTGAATATACAACCAGAGAGCCTATACATTTTTCACAGTCCATTTGTAGTCAGAGCTTGTTCTTTTTCTGATTTTTCTTTTGTTTTTTTTAAAGAGATAAGGTCTTGCTATGCTGCCCGGGCTGTCTGGGTACTCCTGGACTTAAAGAACCCTCCTGCCTCAGTCCTATAGCTGGGACCGTAGGCCCATGCCATCTCACCCAGCTAATTGTGGAGTTTTTTTTAGATGGGGTAAAGCTTGTTGATTGCTAGAACACGTGTAATAGATTTTCTATTGATAAGAGAATTTTAAAATTCTGAAAATTCCTCATTCAAGAAATATAAACATTTATTAATGATGGATTTACAGAAATTAAAAGGCAAAGAATTGGAATTGAGATTTATTTTGTGCATTGTTGAAGAGGCTATAATATACAGACAACTAATGGGAGCAGCCAAAATACTCGTGAACCTTCCTCTTCTAATAGCTTACTTCAATGCACTGGGAAAAATTCTCTTTTTATGGGACTTAAGTGGCAAATACTCTTTACATTTAAGACTGAACTTTTTGGTGGATCTCTGCATGTTAGTTTTGCTTGAAGTGGAGGTAGAAAGGTGTGTTTCTGTAAAGTGTTATTTAGGACGGCAAACAGGTTCAAAGAAAATAGGACAACTAGCTTTGTAATATTATGTATGGAATCTCTGGATATATTGGAAAAGCCCTCTGCTAACTGCTGTACAAACAAACGAACATATGATCCCTGCTACAACAACCCTAAGGTCTGTTTAGGGCATCATTCTACAAATAAAATAATCTACACTTTCCTTGAAAGCAAGATAAATCATGCATCATTACAATTTAGCATAATATTTGACATATGGCAGACACTCAGCAAGTGTTTGTGAAACAAATGTTGTTTGTGAAATTAACTGACCTGAAGCCTAGATCTATGGAGAAAATCACAAAAAGCATAATTTTAAATAATTAAAAACATTTTAAGCCGGGCGGCGCCTGTGGCTCAAAGGAGTAGGGCACTGGCCCCATATGCCAGAGGTGGCAGGTTCTAAACCAGTCCCAGCCAAAAACTGCAAAAAAAAAGAAAAAAAAATTTAAGCCACATAGAAAATAGGAACAAGTTCTCTTGGAACCAAAAGCCTTTGTTAATGTAATTCTAAACATGGTCCACACCTTGCTGGGTCAGCCTGCTCATTTATTTTATTTTCATTCATCCACTTAACACTTATTGAGCATTTCCTATGTGCCGGCATTGTTTCTAGGTGCTGTTCTCAGAATAGGATCACATTTGAGTAATGACCTAGAAAAACAGTGAGGAAATAATTCATGCTGAACCGCTCACACAAGGCAAGAGAGTTTCGTGACAAGGCTAAATGGCCTGAGGTGGAAGATTGTTTGGATGTTCAAAGAGCAGAATGAAGGCTAGTGAGGCTGGAACAGAAGTAATGAAGTCAAAGAAAGAATAGGAGACGAAGACAAAGGTGAACGGGGCCAGATCATGGAGGGACATACAGGTCAGGGGAAGGACTTTAGATACTATTCTGAGAGAAGCCATTACGTAGTTACACAATTTCTCTTGCTTTACCCAGAAGAAGATTCTGGAGGAGATGGGGTCCAGCTGGTGGGGCAAGAAAGCTATTAGAGAGGAGTAAAGGTAGAAGCAGAAATACCAGTTATAAAGTTATTGTAATATTCTTGGTGACGCATGCTAGAAGACGTGGCAACAGGAGTGTATATTTCATTTATTCATTTTCTTTACTATTGATATACTTGGCTTGCTCTTTTCCCTATTCCCATTGAAAGGAAAGAAATGCTTTTGTGTCTTACAGCAGTGCTCAAAACTGGTAAAATGTGAATGAATAGTTTTAGCTACATACGTGTATGCTGAAAAATACCAAGAAGGAGCAAAAATAGACTGAATAGGGATATTGTTACTAACATACAGCAACTGTACATGTTTGGAGTGTTTTAGGCTCTGCACAAGTTTTTGTTTTTGTTTTCTTTTTTGTGGTTTTTGGCGGAGGCTGGGTTTGAACCCGCCACCTCTGGTATAAGGGGCTGGCGCCCTACTCCTTTGAGCCATAGGCGCCACCCTCTGTACAAGTTTTTAAAATACCCACATCACTTTTGCAACAACACTGTAAAATACTATTGCTATCTACTCGTTCCCAAGGAGATAACTAACAGGAAGGTTAAGCAGTAGTTCAAACTTATGTCATCACATAAACAGCAGAGATGATACTTGAATCTAAGTTTTTCTGCCTCAGAAGCCCCAATTACTTAATGGAGCCATGGAACTAAAGAAGAAAACTCTGGTCACTTAATTTAACAATTCAAGATTTACACGTCAAAGGGCACAGAGGGAAAAGAAAGGAGGACAGGAAGTTTGGCCAGAAAGGAGTGAACATGTGTATGTGGAGAGCGAGGGAGACAGCGTGAAGAAGTGAGATGGATGAAAAAGGTTAGGGAGAAATAACAAATTGCATGACGTTTCTTAAATCTAAGAGGAAGCTATGATTTAGTCATGGAGCCACTGCAGTTTTCTTGGAACGTGGAGTCATAAGAAGAAAACATTTCATGCGGTTCAAAAAGGCAGCTGTGTGGCAAATAATGTAAAGTCAGTTTCTTTCACTCTAAAATAGAGTAACTGGCTCGGTGCCCGTAGCATGGTGGTTACAGCAGCAGCCACATACACTGAGGCTGGCGGGTTCAAACCCAGCCCGGGCCTGCCAAACAGCAGTGATAACTCCAACAAAAAAATAGCTGGGTGTTGTGATGGGCGCCTGTAGTCCCAGCTACTTGGGAGGCGGAGGCAAGAGACTCGCTTAAGCCCAAGAGTTTGAAGTTGCTGTGAGATGTGACGCCACGGCACTCTACTGAGGGTAACACAGTGAGACTCTGTCTCAAAATAAATAAAATAAAATAAAATAAAATAGGAGTAAAAATAGTAGTGACTACTTCACAGGATTCTTGTGGGGATTAGATGAGTTAATCTCCCTGATGTGCTTGGGAGAGTTTCTGGGACATGACAAATGATCAGTAAATGTTAGCTGTTATTGCTATTATATTTTATCATTGCCATATAGTTTCTTTCTGGTGGATATGTACAGAACAGATTGCAGCAGAGATGCAAATCTTTAGTGTTGGGAGAGTACAGACAAGTTAGAGAAATGACTGAATAAGGGTGGAGCTCAGCGGGGTGCAGAGTGTGGGGAGGCACATTTCAAAAAGGAAAAATAGCTGATTGAATCAAGCAGTGTGAGTGATGACTTGGAAGGGGGCTGGCTGGGTTTCATAGAAAATCAATGAAGCTCAAGAAGAAACAGCCAAGTCCAGTATGGTGGGAGTGGTAGACAGGTGTCTTTAAAGAAGTCCAGGACTGACTTGAAGGTAGCAATAGCTGGTTTGTTTGAGGTCCATCATATTTTATGTTCATATTCTCATATGTTCACATCAGTAGAGCAAAAGAAATATGTAATAATATAATAGAATGTTAGAGTCTTATTAAAATATCTCTGGGCTATCCTGAGCCCTAACTTACATAAGTGCTAGATAGAGATCCTCACTTGAGCTTAAGACTTTAGAAAGAATATAATCATCATAATAGTATAATACTTTCATATATAAACTTATGTTAGGGTAGCTTTATGTATCTGAATTGTAAAGACTGCACTTGTTTTCGTCAGTTGGAAAAAAAATGGGCAAGAAAAAATATTAAGTGATTGCAATAAATATGAAGAGTAATCACAACTATAGGAATATGCGAAAATGTACTATGTTTCCTTTAAAATCCAAATTAAAACGTAAGAATTTTGAAATGGCTTGGGAAAAATATGGACACTATGCTGATTTCTAGAGGTTTACACACTTTAACATCCTGCGGCGTGGTGGCTCACATCTGTAGTCTCAGCGACTCCTGAGGCTGAGGTGGGAGGATGGCATTGAGTCCAGGAATTGGAGGCTGTAGTGAGCTTTAATCTTGCCACTGCACTCCAGTCTGAGAGGAAAAGGTGAGACCCACCGCTCTAACATAAATGCATACATACATAAAAAAATTAAAAATATCATTTCTACCCCGAAATCCTGTCTCTATATATTCAAAAACCTTCATTTTTATTTTTTCCCATCTATCATCAAATAAAAGCTGGACAGATATACCTCAGAAACCGTTAACATACTAAGGAAAAACTTTTGCAGAAAAATTTCTTCCTGCTTTTTAAAAGGTGCCGTTAGGAAGGGAAATTTAAGTACAGAATGGTCGAGGTCAGAAGTTGTTTTATGAACCATGTAAATGTGATGCCAGGGAAAAGTTTCCCTTAACTATTCCAGACCCAGCAATCCAACTGTACGTCTACACGCACCCACAGATATACATACTTATATAGCTAGGGAGACTTGTGTGGACATGTAGAGAAATGGCCCTGTGAGTGTAAGTGTCACTGATGATTCAGCCGGTATGTTTCTCTACTTGCCCTTTGCAAAGGACAGAAGCCAGGACATTCCTCCTGAAAATCCAACCTGTTTCGCAACTTCCCGGGCTGTCAACCTTCAATTAAGCCGGGGTAGGGGGCAATCGTGTGGGCAGGCTGATTGGCTGGGCAGGACAGCGCCAGGGTGTGGGCTGCGCGCGCTTCACTCCGTTGGCCACAGGAAGCCTGCGCGCATAAGAGCGGCGGCTCCTCCAAGCTCGGAGAAGCTGAGGCCGCTGTTCGTATCCCCCAAATCTTGCCACGAAAGTCCGACTCTCTGACACAATCCACGCCCTGGTGGACGTTCCGAGGGAGAGCCCGAGGTAGGGGCACGCGAAGCTGGGGACTAGAACCGGGCAGCTGCCAAGAGAGGTCGGGCCGGCCAGCGGTTCCCAGAGCTTGGTCCCCACCGCAGAAAGGCTTAGGAGGCCGGGGGCGGAGAGTGGGGAAGAGTCTTCTTGGCAAGTTCCAGGGGACGTAGGGGACTGAGACCCAGAGTTACAAGGGGAGCTCCTGGAGCAGCCCCTGAGCCTTGGTTTTCAGCGCAGGGCACCCGGGACGAGCGTTGAATCCTGCTGGGTGGAGCGCGCGGAGCTGGCCCAGCGCCGGGACCGGGCTCTGAGCCCGCGGGCGGTGTTGGGGAGGGGATGGGGGTAGCCCCGCGCCGGAGCCGGCGCAGTCCAGGACGCGCGGGGGCCTCGGACTCGACCCACGTGGAGAGGCGCAGGAATGCCCCTGCGGTGACCTGCGGCCGCGGCAGCCGGAGCATCTGGAGCATCCGGGCGAGCGCTCCGCTGCCCTGCCCTGGGGCTCGGGGAGGAGTGAGGTTCGTCTCTCGGGCTCCTGCGGTCGTACCTCCAGCTAATGAGCTGTGATTTCCCGTCAGGTCGCGATGGATCTTGAAGGGGACCGCAATGGAGGAGCCGGGAAGAAATACGTCTTGAACCAGGACAAAAAAAGGTAGTTTGTTTCACTTTGATAGTTGACGTAGTTGACGGATTTAGGCAACTTGTTCCTTGTCTCCAGCTCTCAAATAATTGAAGGGTGGTGGTTATTATTTTTATGTTAAAACACGCAAGCTAGCCTTTGGAAGCAGTTCCTTTGTGTAGAGCAGAGAAGTTTTTTGGCTGAGCTTTCTACTTACGTCCTTTTTTTGGAGGGTGGCGGGGGCGGGGAGGTTCTTTTATTGATACATGTTTATGAAATGGGTTATATGTGAGTGCTTTTTACATGCATAGAATCGTATAATGATGAAGTGGGGGTATTTGGGGTGTCCGTCACCTTGAGCATGTATCACTTTCATGTACTGGTAATATTGCAAGCTTTCTCACGCCTGAGCCGGTTCTCACGCGCGCTGCCTGTTCTCCGTGCTGGGGCCTGACCCCCACGCTTTCTGCGCTCTGCTCTGTGGTCCAGTCTCTTCCTTCTGGTGAACAGCTTCGTAAACATTGCGTGTTTGTGATAAGGCAGATGAGTCAGAAGGCCAAAACTACTTTAGGTTATTGAGCTTTAACAGGCAATGAATGATCTGCGTATAAATTTGGTAACGTAACCACATCCGGAAAATAATTACTTCAAGTTAATTTCGTTCACAGTGCTCTGCCTGTGTGCGACTCGTAGAACTTCACTTAAGAAGTGAAGATGCAAATTGTGAGATAATTTTTGAAATAAATATTATTAGAAACCAAGCTTTTCCGTGTAAAAGAAAAATACAAATGTAGAAATCAAATAAGTTTTTAAACAATGTTACATTTGAATTAGAGACTTCAATATTTTAGTCCTCTGAACAGGACAGTAGCAATGAGCACTCCTACCATTTCTCCCCCAAAGGAATAAACACTTCATAGAAAAATAGCTAGTCTTGTT
Source organism: Perodicticus potto (assembly GCA_963574655.1). Taxonomy (NCBI): domain Eukaryota; kingdom Metazoa; phylum Chordata; class Mammalia; order Primates; family Lorisidae; genus Perodicticus; species Perodicticus potto. The sequence goes on from CAUYRH010073422.1 coordinate 8,820, forward strand.
CAAGGAAAATAGAAAGTGAGCCTGGGCTGTCTTGTAGTTCCTGAAAATGAGAAATTGGACTTTGATGGAGTAGTCAAAAAATACACAGGATCCGACTTGAGGGGTTTCCATTGGCTAAATGTGGGACAACTTGAGCATCGAGGAAAATAACTGATTTTAAGATACTGAATAAAATACAATTGACGAATAAAAAATCACCTTAGTATTCTGGCTCGGCACCTGTGGCTCAACGGGCTAAAGCGCCAGCCACGTACACCTGAGCTGGCGGGTTCGAATCCCGCCCGGGCCGCCAAACAACAATGACAGCTGCAACCAAAATATGGCCGGGCATTGTGGCGGGCGCCTGTAGTCCCAGCTACTTGGGAGGCGGAGGCAGGAGACTCGCTTGAGCTCAGGAATTGGAGGTTGCTGTGAGCTGTGATGGCACAGCACTCTACCCAGGGTGACAGCTTGAGGCTCTATCTCAAAAAAAAAACAAAAAAACTCCTCAGTATTCTAAGGGGAGGTAAACTGAAAGAGAATGTGAGAGGTAAAGAAAATAAAAGAATGTTCAGTGCAGGAAAATGCCAGTTATCATTTTGGATCCTACACTGTTACATTAGATTCAGGCAGAGATGGTCAGGGGATCCTTAACCATTCAGAAAAAAGTTGTCTCAGAAAATTATCTCCAAAATTCTTACTAAGTGGAAGGAGAATGTATGTACTTTTCTAGTGGAAGATTTTGGAGTTGGCACCTTAACCAAGTAATCAGGTTGGGTATCATCCATGGTGGTATAGACTGTTTTAAGTGACTTTTCATGCAGTAGATTTTGAATATACATCACTCGGGAAGTTTATTTACAAAAATGTTTCATCTGAATCCAACTGAGCTTCTAGACTGGTGCTGTGCAATAGAAAAATAACTTGAGCCACATTTGTAATTTTAAATTTTCTAGTAGCAACAGTACAAAATAAAAAGATACATGAAATTAACTTTGAAACTATATTTCATGGAACACAAAATATAAAAATTATATGTTTACATGAAATCAGAATTATTAATGAGATAGTTTATGTTTTTATACTAAGTACTCCAGTTTTTGCATTTACCGCTCCTCTCAGTTTGCATGCAGTTATATACAGGTATATCCAAGATGTGAGACATCCTATAAGGTAACTGTTCTTGTCTCTTTAAAAAGTCAATGTCTGGAAATAAAAGCGAAGAATTCAAGGTTATGAAAGACTAAAGAGATATAACCGTCAAATGTAATGTGTGAACCTCGATGATATCAGAGTTCAAAATAGAAAAAAAAAAAACTATAGAAAACATTCCTGGGAAATCTGAATGTGAATTGGATATCAGTTGATATCAAAATTGTGATTAATCTTCTTAGATATGATAATGATAGGAGAAGGAAGGGGTGATTGCCATGATAGTTTTACATTTAAATAGCACAGCAAAATATTAACAATGATAATATATACTGCCTTATGTAGATAAAATATAGTTAAAATGCTAACAATTGTTAAATGTAGGTGAATTATATGGGTAGTAATTATGTTACTCTTTTGATTTTTCTTTTTGTTTGAAAATTTTCTTAATAAATTTTCATATATAAACATATATAAACCATGAAAAACACTCCACAGAGTAGAGGGTAAATATTCCACTTTTTGTTTCTAACTTTTTATTTTCTTATACTTGGTAGCTTAAAAAACTTTGTACCTATGACATGAACACATAGGTATATCTGAATAAGAGATACTGAGGGTATGTAGAGGGAAATAGTAAGGAAAATTGTTTGAACCTGCATGCATCTTCATTTTGTTATTTGTTCTATCATGGCCTACAGACCACTTTTTCAAATTAGAGATTATATTTTAGATTAGTAGCTCTTATTAAGTTGTGTTCATCGCCGTTGATTTCAATCTGTTTTAACTACGTATTTTAACGTGGGATTTTAAAGAAACCTGTGGTTTTAATGATAGATAATGCTGGGATAACAGAACTATTTGGAATATGTGTATTTGCAAAGATTCTTTGTTACAATGATGTTTATTGAGTGATTTGCTTATTAAGCACTGTGTTTGGTGCTGATGGGGATAAGTGGGTAATCTAGTAGAGTGAAGAGTGTGTGAAGATGCATTTCCATGTGAGTCAGTATCTCAGAAGTCTTTTGGGTAGGTGGTCAGGGAACAGACTTAGCATTTAAAACTTGGGTTTGTTCCAGCTGAAAGACCTTGGAGAAGTTACCTCTTTTCGTTCTTCTGCAATTGCCTTATCTCTAAATGAAGGACAAAAATGTGTTTTCCTTATACCGTCGTTTATGAATCATTTCTGGCAAGTGCTTATTGAGCTAGTACCAGGAACACTGCATTTTCTCCAGAGTAGCAACAGTTTTTAGAGAATGAAAAATACCAATAAAAAGCTTAGAACCAAAAGCTTTTGGTTTCAAATTATTATTTATTCCAAATTATTTATGGCTATTTTTTTACTTTTTGTCCTGGTTCCAGGAATACTGAAAACATGACTTTACCTGAAATAGGGTAGGCCAGCAGGGTGTCGTGGCTTACACCTGGGAGGCCGGGAGAATGGATTGCTGGGAGCACTCTGGGAGGCCGAGGAGAATGGATTGCTTGAGCTCATGAATTCCAGACCAGCCTAAGCAAAAGCAAGACCCTATCTCTACTAAAATAGAAAAGCTAGCCAGGTGTTGTGGCAGGTGCCTGTAATCCCAGCTATGTGGGAGGCTGAGGCAAGAAGGATTGCTTGACCCCAGGAGTTTGAAGTTGTTGTGAACTACAACACTATGGCACTCTAGCCTGGGGCAGCAGTGGGACTCTGTCTCAAAAAAAAACAAAACCAAAAAAAAAAAACCCAGAAAAAAAGGATAGGGTGGGCCCAAATCTGAAGAGTTATGTTTGTGTATTTTATGTTTTTGTGCCTGTCTAACCTCGCTCCAAAGCCTAATATGGGTAAACTCTGGACATTTTTTTCTTTAGAAGTTTTTTCACCTCTTTTGACCTCACTAAGTATAAAGAACAAAGACAATGATGAATTTATCTTTTGAACTTAAAAATCTGTGCAAAATCTATGTGATCCTTTTCTAAAATGGTCTTTTATACATACGAAAGTATAGATGAAGCTAATTCCTTATGATTGGTTCGAATTCATTAGTGTGGCAGTTACATGCAGTGGAAAATGGGTTAGAGTCGGATTCATTTAAACATAGGCTCAAAATAGTATTTGACCTTTTTATGCCCAAAGACAGCTTTTTGACAGTTTATAGAACATCTTTTTGGGCTGTTGCTATACTAGATTGTATTTATGCCATAATGGTCCTCTTAAAGCTCCAGGTACTTTTTTCAGAATTAGATTTACTCATAGAGAGTGATTTAATTGCTTTTTTCCTTAGGTTAGTTATGTCCAGCATCTGATTGTCACTACTCTTCATTAATAAAGAGAATGATTAGGAATCATATCTAGCTAATAGGTAGAATAGCTACTGCTAGAATTGCTTAAATAATATTAAGGAAATTTAATTCTGAAGAACATGATGATTTTCTAATTAGAATTAAAAAAGGAAACTTTTTCCAGTATATACATTCTTATAATAGCAAAAGAGATGTGTATTTATCGTGGAAAATTAGCAAATAGCAAAGACACAAAGAATAAAATGTTTTTATAAAGATCCTAATGCCAAGTGATAACTACATATGTAGATTTGTAAGATATATGTAAATATATTTCTGGTTAAACTTTATATATGGATCGTACTGTTATTAATTTTTTACTGAATAATACACTCATGTTTCTTTGTCCTTGTTATTAAATATAAGCTTTATATTAATTTGGCAAGTTTAAAATTTGCATGATTTTTAAAGTTTTGTATAATTCTGTTTCTATGTTTTTCAGTAAAAAAGAGAAGGAAAAGAAACCAACTGTCAGTGTAGTTGCAATGGTGAGTTTTGAATTTATTCACTATCAAAATACTTTGCACATTTGACTTCTATTTATACAGGAAAGAGATATTTCATCTGATATAATATTTTCTTAGTATATTAATGGAGAGGCAAAATGAATTGGTTGAAATTATTTTCATGGAAAGGCTGATCTTACCTGGCCATGTGAACTGATCATCAATACCCACCCTTCCTGGCTTAAATTTCGATATTTTTCTACTTAGTTGTTTTGCCAGTGATCTGTTATCTACCTCAGCACTCCTTCCACTCACTGCCATCTGGACAGAAGAAACCAGCTGCATCAAGTGCTGCCTTTAGTGGCTCTGAAATCCTGGCAAGGTTTGGGGTCAAAGTTTCAGGCACCCATAATGATAATAGAAAGTAGCAACGGATTATTTATTGCTATGGTTGGGCGTATGTCATATGCTATTATTTCTCTTTGCCGAATAGATGAAAATCTAGAATTTGAAAGCCTTAGTATACCTCTTTTTTCATTTTCTGGTGCAACTACAGTGGTCCTTTGGAAAGCTTTTTTTTTTCCTCTTTCTTTTTTTATTTTTCTTTTTACTCACACTTGGAATAAGACAGGAATTTTATACATGTGGCTAGTTGATGATCTCTGTACACCTGGATTCTTACTTGCTTTTTTCTAAGAGTGGAAACATAGGTGAATTGTTAGGTAAACTGTTCCAGGAGTTAGAACCCAGGAGACTGCCAAACCAATTAAGTTTTGCAGCATACGATTTATCACTTAGCCATAACACAGCAGACTTTTTTTTATGGGGAGGGAGTGGATAGACTGGCTTATAAAATGAATTTTAGTGAATTTAGTACACATATAAAAAGAGGGGAAAAACAGTCACATGACTTTTACACCAAGGACTCTTCCTCACGCGAGCTTCATCTTCCTGCACAACACTTGCTCTTGCCACTGCTCCTTTTTTTTTTCTGTTCTACCTCCACTCCCTTTGGAATTTTGGGGAGATGAGACAATATAGGTTAGCTATTCTCAGATTACTTGAATAACCAAGTGACAATTTTTGTTTGTTTTAGATTTTGTATTTACATTTCCACACATTCTTTTATGGAGAGAAGCTTTTATGTTCAAGTTGGATTTGTTCCCAAAATTTCAGTTCTGTCATTTTGAAACCAAAACATTTCTGACTTTTGTAGTTTCCTTTTTGCTACTTGTACTACATATATTTTTAAAACTTGGAAGTCTTATAGTTTATTAATAGAAAGCTTAACAGACCTTCTATATCGAGACAATACCATCAATACTCAGTTCTTTTCAAGCCACAAAAGAATAAAAATTTGGAGTTGAATGTGGGGTAATAACACACATACAGCACTATGTGCCAGGCATTGTTCTAAGTACTTTACATATGATCTTATTTAATCTTTACAGATCCTTTTGAGGTAGATAATATTGTTATTCCAATTTTACAGATGACAAAACTGAGGCTGACATGCTTACTCACCCAGGGATACACAGTGAAGCCAGGATAGAGGGAATATATTATAAGCCTTTTCATGAAATGCTGTACTACTTAGATTTTCCTCTTTTTTCCTGAAGAGTTGACACCGAAAATGGTGAACATGACTTGTGTATAAAACTTATAAATAAGGACATAATCAGTAAATTTAATAGTAAAATTCTGATGTTATTGGCATTGGTAATTAATAAGAGTTTCCAGGTAAGACAAAAAACCTTGTTCCTGGGGTTTCCAAGAACCGCAAGTGTGATGATTCTTTCCAGCTGTTATACTCAGAGCTAAGATTTATTACAATAAAGAGATACAAAGAAAAATCAGTAATGGCAAAGGGAAAATGAAGGAAAGCTCTGGAGAAACCAGACACAAGCTCCAGTAATCCTCTCCAGGGGAGTCACACAGGCCACACCTAATTTCCCCAATAATGAGTTGTGACAATGCATGTGGAATGCTATCAGAGAAGCTCATTGGGACTTAGTGCCCAAGTTTTTTATTGGCAGTTGGTCATGTAGGCACACTTTCTGCCCAGCATGCACTGAAACTCCAGCTTCAGAGCAGAAAGGCAGATGTCCAGCATAAACACCATGTTGGTTGAACAGATAGTTTGGCCACATTTATCAACTAGAGTGGTGGTGACCCTACCAAAATCCAAGTTCAACATACCAGCCAGTGCCAAACTTACATGCAAGCCTTTCTAAGCATAGCAACCTCAGAGCAACCTTTTCTTAACCCTGTTGATTCATTTCTCCTATGAGACATTTTTGCAGTCTGGAGAAAGTGTTAAGGAATAGATTAAAAATTTTCTACTAGCCTTTATTTTATTTATATCAGTGTATTTATTCTGTATATGATTCAACATTTATAGACACACAAAAGTAAAATAAAATCTAAAGCAAGTGAGGAAATGAGACAAATGGAAACAAGGGCAAGAAAAATTAAAGTTGAGCTGTAGTTACCACACAAAATGAACTCCATAAAAAATTATGTGCTCTTGGCTCGGCGCCTGTGGCTCAACGGGCTAAGGCACCAGCCACGTACACCTGAGCTGGTGGGTTCGAATCCAGCCCAGGACGCCAAACAACAATGATGGCTGCAACCAAAAAATGGCCGGGTGTTGTGGCGGGCGCCTGTAGTCCCAGCTACTTGGGAGGCAGAGGCAGGAGACTCGCTTGAGCCCAGGAATTGGAGGTTGCTGTGAGCTGTGATGCCACGGCCCTCTACCCAGGGTGACAGCTTGAGGCTCTGTCTCAAAAAAAAAAAAAAAAAAATTATGTGCTCTTGACAGAACTGTGCTGCAGATTCAATTTTGAGATTTCTACTTTATGTATCTTAGTGAAACAAATTTTTCTAAATGACTAATAGCTAGCAATGTTAAGTGCTTCCTCTTGTTCTAGGCCTTTATTAAGTACCCCACATGTATAATTTGACTTAATCTTCACAATAACTCTATGATACATAAACTTGTGTTATCTTTATGTTTCAGCTGAAGAAACTCACTCAGAAGTCAAATAATGCAGTCAGAGTCACAGGGTCACATAGCCAGTAAGGAGGGCAGGCCCAGATTTTGCCCATATATGCCTATTTGTTCTTACAACTGTAATCATTTGTGATAGTTTATGATTAAACTCTTATCTGCCTGGAATTAAAGAGTTCTTTGTTGATACTTTTTGATCTTCTGACACCTGGTTATTGAGGACTTTATTACCCAGCTCAGTATGTCCCTTTCCACTCCTGGTGCTCCTATCAACTTGGATGACTCTTATGGTTACATGGATAACCACTCCTTGACCTTCACAGCTGCAATGATCTTATAAATCTACCTGTATCTGAATTTGCTCCTCCTCTTCCTTTCCAGTTGCAACAGACTTTTATTTCTTAAAACTGAGTACTCACTTGTACTTTGGCTCTCATCTCCTCTGCCTTCTCAAGGACCTGACGTTATTATCATTGTTTCTCTTCTGTATCTTCAAAGTCTCTTTCTCAACCCAGTCTGTCTGGTTGGCATTGACGGGTCAAGGCTCTTTCGTCTTAACACATGCCCTTCTCCGAGGCCCCGGCTACCCGCTGGCTTCACTTTTTGTCTTGTTTTCACCTTCCAGTCAGTGCTCAGCCTATTGGAGTTTGGCTCCTGTCCACACCACTCACTGAATTCAGGGGCCGTGTAGGATTCCATCCTGACCGCTCGGCAGCACTTGACATTGCCCCTCATTTCCTTTTTTCTGTTTGCATCTGTGATGTCACAGTCTGCTCATTTTCTATCCAGCTCTTTTTGTCTTTTTCTTGTGTCACCTTTGTGAAGTGAAGAGTTCCTCAACTCCTCATCTCTGGAGTCAGGGATGCTATTGAGATTCCTCTAGTTCCACAAAGCCACTTTCAAATTACTTTTTGATCCTTATGCAAGGTTCCTTTGCCATTTCAGCTTCATTGCTTACTTACCTTGTCTGTTATCCATGTTCAGTGGCGTCGCTTTCTAATCACTCCTCCTTCCTTGGGGACTGTGGCATTTGCTTGCTTCTACTTCGTTCATGTATGCTCCCATTATTCTTCCGAGTATTCCGGTGGTCTTATAAATAACTCCTGGGTTCAACATTCTTTATTTCTTTTTTAAATATGGAACGCTTCATGACTTTGCCATGTCATCCTTGTGCAGGGGCCGTGCTAATCTTCTCTGTATCTTTCCAATTTTGTATATGTGCTGCCGAAGTGAGCACCCTAGGTTCGACATTTTTTTGACCTCTTCGGTTCCAGCAACCCACCCCTTTCTCTCCTTCAGTAAATCACACCTGTGTGCAGCACCTTGGGCTTACCGTCTGCTTGGGCTTTCATCTACAAAGTTGTGAACTCAGACCTGTCAGTCTTTGGCAGCGACTTCCGATTCCTTCCAGCTATGCGATTCCTCTTTTTACATTGTGCACTTATTTCCTGTTGCTGGTAGGATAATGCCATCAACTTAGTGACTTAAAACAATGCACATTTATTACCTTACAGTCTGGCTTCAGATGTTTTGCTGGACTAAAATCAAGGTATTGGTAGGATTTCATTTCTTTGGAAAGTTCCAGAGGAGAATCTGTCTCTTCCCCTTTTTCAGCTTCCAGAGAACACTAGCATTCCTGGACTCATGGGCTCTTCCTTGCATTACTTCACCGCTTATGTCAGCCGTCACATCTTCTGCTACTGGCTCTGAGCCCCTGCCTCCCTCTTATATGCACCCTGTGATTACATTGCACCCACCTGGATAACCCCCTGTTTCCAGATACTTAAAACATGCATGAATTAACCAACTGTGGTCTATGTATGCCATGGAACACTATTCAGCCACAAAAAGATGGAGACTTTGCATCTTTTGTATTAACCTGGCTGGATATGGAGAACATTCTCCTCAGCAAAGTATCTCAAGAATGGAAAAGCAAGCACCCCGTGTACTCAATACTAAGTAGAAACTAGCAGATCAACAACTGCAGGCCCACACAAGAGACAGACGTAATTAAATTCCGGAAGAGGGGAAAGGGAGGGTGTTCTTTAAGTTCCCACCTAACAAGTACAACATAGCACTATATGGCACACTTCTTTGGTGAAGTACTTAACTACAATTCAGATTTTTACCTTACAAACACAAACAGCGTAATCGAATCATCTGCATCCTCATATTAATCTGAAAACAAAGAAACAAACAAATAGCAACAAAAAGTGCCCTTTGCCATGTAAGGAAGCGTATTCACAGTTCCTGGCTTAGGATGTGGACATGTTTGGGGGACCTTATTTTCCCAACCACCCCTGGTCAGACTTTACTCTCTCAGCTACTCTCTTTTCTCCTAGTATCCCTCCTTCGTTTTTACTCTTCTGAAAATCTATCCACAGCAGCCACATCCTATTACTTCAGTTTCTATCTTAAAACCATTGAAAGCCTTTCCTTTCCACTAACCTAGATTAGCCTACCACCCAAACCCCATCCTGTGACTATAAAAGGCCTCGGATGTCTGACCTTTCTCTAACCTCTGACTTCACGCCAGACAAATCTCCCTCTCCTGCTGCAGGGTGCATTCTATTTGATCCTTGAGACTCAGAAAGCTGATTTTTCACCCAAGGACCTTGGCATTTGCTCATCCTGCCCAGCATGTTCTTTAGCTAGATCATCACGGGATGAGTTGCGTCCTTCCTGTGAGTAAGGTCTCTCCTTGGACGTTACCTTCTCAGCCAGACCGTCTGAACTAGCTGACCCTGCCTGTCACTGTGGCATGTTACCCTGTGTGATATTTCTTCTGAATACTTACTGCTATCTGCTTTTCTTGTTGGTATATTTGTCTTTTCTCCAAAGTGTGCTCCATGGGAGCAGGGATTTTGATCTATTTTGTTCACTGCTATATCCGAAATGATTAGAACAGTGCCTGGAGCTTTAATAGGTACTTAGATATTGAATGGATGTCGAATGCATTGCTTCCCTCTTTTACTATATGCACTAGAATATAAGTTTTATGAGGACACGAAGCTTATTTTGTTTGTTGTTTGTATCAGTCCCTAGAACCAAGCCTGACTCTTACTAGGTGTGTAATAAATATTTTCTGAATATTCAGTGAGTGAACCAATGAATGAATTCCCTGATTTCCCTCTCCACCCAGGCACCATGGTAAGGTCATGTTCGCCACTGAGGCTGCTGAATGCTACCTCAACCTCTTATCTGCCAGCACCTTCTACTTCTTTGCCGTGGAAGCCCAACCGTTGACTTTCAGCACAGATTAACCTTCCTTTTATGTGGTTCTGGTTCACCGTGTCTCTCTTTCCTGAGTATCTAACCAAACAGTTTCTTATTTCCTTTCTTAAAAGGGCTCCACTTGTAATTAGTTCATATTTCTGTCTTATATCTCACCTGAAGTATTACAACTTTTTTGTTTGCCTGTTCTTTAACTGTAAGAGCCTGAAAAGTCTTATTAAATATTACATTTCCAAGATCAATAATACTACCTGCTTATTTGTACATTTTTATATTTTATACTTAACAGAAGTTCCTTGTATTAAGTCTCATCTCTAACCTCAGAAAAACTATGTAAGATTTTCTGCCCATAATAATATTTTCCTCGTTTTGTAAATGTGGAAACTGAGGCTTATGGCTACTAAGAGATTTGCTGCCACCCCCCAAAATACAAAGCTAGGGCATTTTCTGAGGCTTTTGACCTACTTAGCATGTTGTTGCCACTTTCCTCAAATCTTACCTCCTCTCCAGAGATCAGTCTTGCTCTTCATGTCACAAAGAAATAGGAGATTTTGAACTCTCTCAGTTTTATTTTTATTCCTGGAAATTCCCTTATATTTGTACTATTATCTTGTTTTTTCTGGTTGAAGCAAAGAGATATACATTTGCCTATTTGAGAACCATCTTCTGTTTATCAAGTTTTTAAAAACAATTGCTAAATATTTATTTAGAGATGAGTGTCTTGCTATGTTGCCCACACTGAACTTAAAGTCCTGGGCTCAGGGGATTCTCCCGCATCAGCCCGTGTAGCTGGGACTATAGGTGCATGCTGTAGTGTCTAGCTCTTTACCAAGTTTTATTATGAAAAATTTTTAAACACATAAAAAGGTAGAATAGCAAACTTCATACATCTATACCCACCGTATATATCTAATAATTGTTAATATTTTACCACATTTCATCTGAAATTATGGATTTCACATTTCATTTGTAAATACCTCAGTTTATATGTTCAAAGTATTTCCTACTGTACATTTTTCTATAAGACATAATGCAGTGATCGTTGCAATGATCGCTTAACAAAATGAACAATACTTCCTTAACAGTGTGTAATGCTTAGTTCATATTCAAATTTTCTCAGTTACGTTCAAAATATGTCTTTTACCATTGATTTGTTCAAAACCGGGTTGAGTCAATGATGACATTTGGATATTGTGTTTCTCTAGTCTAGCACAGTCTTCAAGTTTCACTGAGACATTAAAAAAGACTACACCATTTGTCCTATAGGATGTCCCGCCTTCTCGACTATTTTGACTATTTCCATGTGCTTCCATGCTTTGCATTTTTTATATGCTGAAAGTAGGTCAAAGGGTTTCATTTCATTCATGTTAGACATTTTTGGTAAGACAATCACGTAGGGGATGCTGCGTACTTCTTATCTCATCACTTCTGGAGACATCAAATGTTAGGGTGTTCTACTTTTTTGTGATGCTAACTTTGATCACTTGATTAAGATTATACCTCCACTGTAGTGGTACCTCTGCCCCCTTGCCATTATGAAGGATTCATGGGGCATCGTGGGGATATCTTGTTTCACATACTACAAATGGCGTTCACTAATGATTGCCTGCCTCATGTTCTTGAAATAATTGTTTTCATTACTGCTTTGGACATTGTTTCATCTCTGTTTTTTTCCTGTATGTCCACCAATTGTCTCCTTGACTGATTTACCTATAAACATAAAACTACATTAAATAGTTCTCCCTTGACATTGTATTCCACTCTAGTAACCATCCTTTCTCTTCTTTTCACCTCAAGATCATCAAAAGGACAGTCAAGAGCCAGGCACAGTGACATACCCCTTTAGTCCCAGCTACTCAGGAAACTGAGGTGGGAGCACTGCTTGAGCCCAGGAGTTGGGGGCTATAGAGCACCATGATTGTGTCTATGAATAGCCGCTGCACTCCAGCCTGGACAACGTAGTGAGAGCTCATCTCTTAATGGCATGGCTCGACATGCCATTTCTTTTTCTTCCTGGATGATTTGATCTCATCCACTCCTATGACTTCTGCTGCACATCCTAGAGTCACAAAACTGTGTCCCAAAGTCTCAATTCTTTCTACATACTTCCTAGATTACACTTCCAGGACTGGTATTCAAATAGGACTAAATGAGATTTCTCTGCCCTCCTTCCACTCCAACCCTTGCCTCTTCTAGTTTTTCCAGCCCAGTAAAGAGTACCTGTGAGTCAGTCTACTTTTTCTTGCTACTTCCACACTTCACACTCCAAACTTGAGAGATCCCAGTCTTTTCTAAGCATACTGTGGTCTTTTCTGTCTCTGCTTACTGTTCGTTCTGGCTGGAATGCCTTCCTTCTAAACAGTTAATCACCTTTCAAAGCTGGAAGTGGAAGGTAACATCACCTCCTGTTTGAAACTTTTCCATAACGTTTCTCAGTTTTGTGTCTATTCTGTACACCAGGCGATCAAAGCATGTAGGATATCTATTGCATGAACTTTTTGCTTTGCCTTCCTCCTCTTTAAACTCTCTGAAGGTAAGGGTTATGTCTCTCTGACATTTATCTCTGACTTTTGTCTGCTATTGAGTAGGCCTTCAGTAAACATTTACATTCATGGCCTGCTTGTTTCATTACCCCAATGGTAGTTCTGGAGGCAAAATGCCCTGTGGTGGTGATAAGAGAAATCTTTGTATATCAACTATCTTCTCTTCCTGTGCTGTAGAATTTGATATTTTTCTAGAGTCTTTAAGAGAAGATTAGTAGCTTCTGCCCATCTCTTCCTCTTCATTTGTGTTTTTTTAAGGAAATAAGTAAATATGAAGTACATGGTAGCAAAATTTAACCTATGCGCCAATGAAACCGAAAAATTATGCCAATGCATCATTCTGTTCTTAAGGTTTTAATTTGTAAAAAGAATGATGTTTTTAGGTTGTGGAAAGTTGTGTCATCAACCCAAACTTGAGCTCCCTTGATTACCATCTTAAGAGCTAGAAAAAATTTAAATTCAAATAATAATGTAATGTATTTGATATTCTTTTTACACCAAACTTTAACTTTCACTAATCATTTTGTAATTTGACTTCCCTTTTCCTCTCCTGCTTTATGAACTGCCATTCACTATACCAACTATTCTGCTCTTTATTTCTCCACTTGCCAACTTAGCATTCATTCCTGCCTATTACTCCTGTAACAGCCAGGTTAGATAACTTCCGGGTTGGTTTCTGTCTTCTTGTGAGGTATATATAAGTTCTAAAATCTTGCTTTCTGCTACTATGTCCTTAATGTTGCCGGGTCCATGGTCTTTGTTTTATTTCTTATCTCCTGCCCAGTTTCCTCCTTGCATTACAAATATGTTGCCTACAGCTATTTAATACACGTGGCATCCACATGACAACAACTTGCCTTGGAGTTTGTCATAGCCTCCACAGCTGCTTTATCCCATTTGTGCTTTTATTTTTTTTCATTTGTTTTCTTTTGGTCCTTAGTAGTCCCTCCCTTGAGTTGTATGGGAAAAGTATTAATTGCTTCTCATTTGTCCTTTTTTTGACACAGAGTCTCACTGTGTTGCCCCGGCTAGAGTGCAGTGGGGTCATCATAGCTCACTGCAACCTCAAACTTCTGGGCTCAAGTGATCCTTCTACTTCAGCCTCTTGAGTAGGTGCAATTACAGGCACACTGTGAAGCTGGCTGAAAATTTTTCTTATTTTTAGTAGAGACAGGGTCTCACTCTTGCTCAGGCTGATCTTGGACTCCTGAGCTCAAGCAATGCCTTGGTCTCCTAGAGTGCTAGGATTATAGATATGTGCCATTGCACCCAGCCCCATTCCTCATTACTTTGTCCTCTCCCCATCACTTTTTGGATGCAGAGAAGCCTTTTTTTTTCCTTCCTATAACTTGCCTACAATTAAAGAGATTATGCAAGAGATAAAAGAGATTATGTAGAGTATCTATTGCATGAACTTTTTTTTTTAATTTTTATTAAATCATAATTGTGTACATTGGTGCAGTCATGGGGCACAATGTGCAGACTTCATATACAATCTGAAATATTTTCATTGAACTATTTAATATAGCCTACATGGCCTTTTAATCACTATATATTGCATGAACTTTTTGCTTTGCCTTCCTGCTCTTTAAACTCTCTGAAGGTAAGGGTTTAATCTCTTTAATCTGTCTGGTACTGGTCATTCATTATGGCCATATTCTATCTTCTCCAGAAAAATGTTCCTTGGGAAGCATGCATGTAACTCATTCCTTTCTTCTTCCTGCTCATTATCAAGTTCTAATGATATTAAAATCATTTTACATTTATGCTAATTCCATTGTTCAGCAGTTCTTTAACCCAAGCCACTTCCTTAAAGCAATAAAATGTTTTCTCAGAAGGGCTTTTGGCATTCAAGTTTTTTCCCAAGAGATGAAAAGTGGCTCTCAGTCTTAGATACTAGAGCAAGAAATACTAATTATAGCACAGAATGTGGACCCCAAAACTGGGATTGGACCTAAAGGCCAAGAAGGTTCTTGGCTTCATGCTTCTAATTCAAGCATGAGCCTTAAACTAGAGATGAAAGCAAACTTAATTCAACTCAGAAGCAGCAAACAGGCTAACCCATATACCAAGTTGCACCTGTCCATTGCTGGCAAACTCTATTTACAGCTATCTGTTGATTATGTACTAAATAGCAAGTAGATAATCATGAGTTCTCAGAAAAAAGAATAGGGATTTCTAGGAATGGGGGTTCCTCCTCTTTTCATGCCATATTAGGAAACTTCTAGAGGTTGTCATGGTGATTGTAAACTGTCATGGCACTGGTGGGAGTTTCTTTAGCATGTGAATACATCATAAGCAGAATATACTGAGCTTTGAGAGCAGGGCACTCAGAGGTCATTTAAGTTACCGTCTTGGTTCTTACTGGCCTTAACTAGTTTTCTTCACTGCATCTTGTTTTCTCATTTTTGTTGGAGACCTTGGTTTGGGTCTTGCAACTTTTTAAAAGGTTGGGTTTCCTGGTTTTCTACCTCACCATTAAAAGACTTTTATAGTTTCCAGAATGTCCCATCCTTCTTAACAGATTTCATATAAGAAGAGAAGACAGATTAAGTCCAATGTGAAAAATTAGGACGAATTCAATAGAAGAATCAAATTAGGTGATTACAATAGCTTAGCAAAGGTAGAGGGTAGTTTGGATTAGGGTAGAAGCAGCTGTAGTCTGAAAAAATGTTTAGATTTGGGGTATATTTTGAAAGTACAGCAAACCACCCATGAAACTGTACTAATTGTTCTTGTGCTTTTCTTTTTTCTCTTTTTTTAGTTTCGCTATTCAAATTGGCTGGATAGGTTATATATGGTGGTGGGAACTTTGGCTGCCATCATCCACGGTGCTGGACTTCCCCTCATGATGCTGATATTTGGAGACATGACAGACAGCTTTTCACAAGCAGGCAACACAAACCTTACTCTGCAAAACTTAACAAATGGAAGTAAGTATTATTTGCGGCACCAATTTTACTGGAAACTTGCAGGAAAACCAATCACTTAAAGCAATGTTTGTGGAACCCTTACTAAAATGCGCACACTGTGTGTCTAGGGCTGCGGAAGGTGGAGCGTCTGTCTCTAATGAGTTTAGATGATAGTCTTTACAAGCTTTAGAATGTGCAGTGGAAGCTCTGGTGGAGATATGTAGAAAAAGAGAGTTCTATGAAGTCAGAAAGATTCTTGACAGTTTTAGGAAGAAGTAGAGGAACCTCATCAGAACCTTGAATGATGAGTGGGAATCTGTTATGAGATTCCCTGACAGACTGGAGATGGTTGTAAGGCGAGAGTTCAGGTGACCCTAAAGTTTTTAGCCTGAGAATCTGCAAGGGGGCAGTTACTATTAATAAAGGCCAGAAAGATGGAAGGAGAGTAGGTTTGGGCAGTAAATTCCAGAAATTTAGTTTTGTACTTTATCATGCATTAGGCTCTCTGGAAACAGACGCAAGAATGGAGAAATGGAGCTGAGAGAAGTTATATGTGAGTGAGTCAGAGAGTAAATGTGTGTGTGTATTTTGGGATAGGAGAAATAACTGCTTGTTTGTGTGTTAATGGAAATGACCCAAAAGAGAGGAGAAAATGATATTTGAAAGAGAGGAAACATTTTCTGGAGTACTATCTGTGAGAAGGGATGGTATTCACTGCTTAGAAGAAAAGTTTTGCTTTAGATAAAAGAAAAATAAAATAATAGGTGGGAAGAAAAGTATGTTTGAGTGTTAGTGCCCAAGGTGGGTAGAGGAGGAGGAGAGAATCTGTGAAAGTTTTTTTCTGATCACTTCAGTTTTCTCAGTGAAGGAGGAAGCAAGATGTATGACTGATAAAGAAAGGAGATGTAACACAGCCCTCCAGGAGAGGGGGAGAATGAATGAGCTATTGAAATAATTTAGGTACACCTTTCTCTGTCTCTATCTCTCTTAATTGGAGAGGGGCAGATTGATATCTTGGAGCTTCTTAGGTCACCTCTAGTCAAGTGTAGATTTCATTTACACTAAACTCCTCAAAGACAATCCAGTGTGCTAAAATGCTGAGAATGCCTGTCTGAGAATACACTTGAAAATATAATGATACAACTTAACTTACAAGGACCCTTTAACTTTTGGACTTTCAAGTCTCTGTTGGATGTTCTGAATCCTTTCCCCAGAAACATGCACATAAATCCTCATACCAGTTTGGGGGCATATATGCATCTTTTCATACTTGCTGCAGGTCCTGGGAACCACTTCTTTGTGATCCTCCTGAAAAGTACATTGTTTGCCCAAAGATAGGACCACTTATGTGAATGCAGGCGAATAGTGGGGCTGAAAAAATCTATGGTATGTTTGAGCTAGGAAAAATTCCAGGGCAATTATTACATCCTTTTACGGCATTCAAAGGAACCTACAAAAAGATGATGTACCACCTTTGAATTGGCACTTTTCTTTTATGTCATCCACCAAAAAGAAGTCTTCAATGCCCTCTGAATCCTTTGGTTCCTAGACATGTTATATTTGGCAATATTCTGTGGAGTCGTCTCTCTCAACCACTTCATAGCAGAAGAATCAAATCTTTCAGTGCTCTCTGTTAGCTCGGCAGGCCCACTGTGTAAATCTATGCCCATTCAGGTCCTACCTGCTTTTTTATGAAGTCCAGGCATAGATATTTCTCTAACAGTGTAAGAGCTGTTGTGCTAATCCTTCTGTGCTTCTGCATGCCCCACCTGAAGGGGCAGCTGCTGATGTCATGTATATATCAATAAGGAAATTATAGGCTATGAAAACAGCTGTTGATGCTTGGCAGAGTCTGGGAAGAGCAGACCATCACATGACTGCCTGAAGCTAACAGAGCTGAACTCTGATGGGGAAACTAAGCTTGTGCTATATCCATTGGTCTCTTTTTTAAAAACTGCATGAGCATTTGTATACATTATATCACCATCACCCAGACATCAATTGGCTTTTACTCTTATAGGGAAAAAAGTGATCTCTTTAAGTAGAAGTACTAATCATGACCAGTATTACCTGCACCACCTGTAGACATACGAGATAGTGCTATGGACTAAATGTTTGTGTTCTCCCAAAATTAGTATGCTGAAATCCTACCCCACAGGGTTCAGAGGTGGCTTTGGGAGACGATTAGGTCATGAGAATGGGGCTCTCAAAAAATGTGATTAGTGCCCTTGTAAAAGAAACCCCAGAGAGTGCCTGGTCCCTTTCACCACGTGAAGACAGAGCTAGAAGACATCATCTATGTATGTGCCATAAAGTGAGCCCTCTCTAGGTGCCAAATCTGTCTTGATCTTGGACTTCCCAGTCTCTACATTGTGAGAAATAAATTTCTCTTGGTTATAAACCTCCCAGTTTATGGCATTTTGTTATAGGCCCAAGTGGGCTGACAGTAAACTGACTTAGTTACCTAATACTACGTAGGAGTTCCCCGACAGATGATGGTCTGACTGTGAAGACTAGCTCCCTCCTGGACAGGCCCATGTACCTGCAGGCTAGAGTCTCCTAGGCCGGGCAGTGGTTGTGTCACCACACTTGTCAGCTGGTAACTTAGACTTCCATCTTCATTCGTACTGGAGCATATGGCTTCTGCTGAAGCTGAGGTTCACACTCACTGCCAGTCTTTTCCAATCAGCTCACTCCAGTCCTGGGGAAACTTAGAGAAGTGTTCTGAAGTTTGCCTCTGTCACCCTCATAAGAGGTGGTATATTTAGTGTGTTTAGAGCAAGCTTTGAAGTTGGACTGCCTGACTCCAAAGCCCTACCCTTACCAATTTTTAGTTTTGAGGTTTGGGGAATTTCTTCATACTTGCTAAAAAAAAAAGTTGGATTACAATAGAACCAACTTCATAGCATGATTATGAAAATTAAAAGGATTTATTCACTTAATTTTCACCGAACATATCCTACACATAAAGTACTCAACAAACACTAGTTATTATTATTATTATTATTGTTATTATTATTGTTTGAGACCAAGTCTCACTCTGTCGCCCTGAGTAGAGTGTCATGGTGTCATTGTGCTGTGGCATCATCATAGCTCACAGCAACCTCAAACTTCTGGGTCCAAGCAATCCTCTTGCCTCAGCTTACCGAGTAGCTGGGACTACAGGCACCCTCCATGATGCCCGGGTAGTTATTTCTATTTATAGTAGAGACGGGGTCTCAATCTTACTCAGGCTGGTCGAGAACTCCTGAGCTAACTCCTGAACTCGACCAATCCGCTTGCCTCGGCTTCCCAGAGTGCTAGGATTACGGGTGTGAGCCAGCATGCCTGGCAACAAATACTAGTTATTATCAACAGGAAACTCAGGCTCCCATGTTCCTCACAGTTAGCAATGATATGTGGTTCCTTGTATAATTTCAGCTTTCTAAAACTCTGGGATGCTATCTCAATTTTTACAGTTGTTGAAAGCTTGACACATAGTCAATACTGATTACAGATGTGAACGATCAGCCCTTTCTTTGAACAGCTTTTCCTTAGTAAATGGATCATCATCCCTGCCTTTTAGGGAAGGCAGATGTCCACAAACTATGGGCTCCAAGCCTGATTTGGCCTGCTGCCTCTTTCTGCATAGCCTGTGAACTAAGAATGATTTTTACATTTTTTATTTATTTTTATTTTTTCGAGACAGAGTCTCACTATGACGTTACCCTGGATAGAGTGCCATCGCGTCACAGCTCATAGCAACCTCCAACTCTTAAGCGATTCTCTTTCCTCAGCCTCCCAAGTAGCTGGGACTAAAGGCACCCACCACAATGTCCGGCTACTTTTTGGTTGTAGTTGTCATTGTTGTGCAGCAGGCCCGGGCTGGATTTGAACCTGCCAGCTCCAGTGTACGTGTCTGGTGCCCTAGCCACTGAGCTACAGGTGCTGAGCCAGTTTTTACATTTTTAAATCAGTTGAAAAAAAAAAATCATAAGAAGAATGTATTTTGTGACACTTGAAAATTATATGATGTTTAAACTTCAGTATGTGCGAATAATGTTTTAGTGAAACACAGCCATACCCGATGATTTACATACTGGCTGTGGCGGCTCTCATGCCACTTTGGCACAAAGAATAGTAGTAACAGAGACTGTGTGGTCTGCAAAGACTAAGATGTTTACTACCTGGCTGTTTATAGAGAAAGGTTGCTCATCTTGGAGGTGGGGTATTGAGCGAGGGATTATTATCTTCTGTCAATCCATTGATGAATTCGTACTAAATATATTTTTTTTTTTTTTGCATTTTTTGGCCGGGGCTGGGTTTGAACTGGCCACCTCTGGCATATGGGGCCAGCGCCCTACTCCTTTGAGCCACAGGCGCCGCCTCCGTACTAAGTATTTTATGTGCCAGCTTTTGTATATGCTATTTTCACTCCCAACTCTCAGGAAGCTTAAGATTGTGGAAGGGATGGACAAGTGAATCAGCAAATGCAGTTGAATATGATCAGTACTGTGATACAGAGATAAACAAAATGCTCTAGGAAGGGAGAAGAAGGGTGCCTGACTCCATATATAGGAATCATGCGAGGCTTCCAAGAGGAGATGATAACTAAGTTTGGTCAGTATCTGTGTCGTGTCTCTTAGCAAAATAAACATGTTCTGTGTAACAGACAATGTAACTTACAATGTATTTTAAAATAGGGATTGAATAAAAGTTAATAACCTTTCTCTTTAGCACTCCTCCCTGCACCCACCTTCTGTATATCCTTCTGTGCCTTTCCAAAGGCAGCATGCTATCTCCACTGTCATTTTTACTCTAGGACACTAATACACTATCCCTAACCTGCTGGTCTGCAGGTTCAGATTTCCAGATGCTCTAAGCCTGCCTGGATGGGGGCGGGTAGCATCAAAGGTTGTGGTGCTGGTGTCAGAGATGAGGGCAGACATGCTCCAGGAGGCTAGTGGAGGCAGAATCAGCCCACTGAGTTCCTGGAGCCCTGGATATCCCCAGACCATTCTTGTTCTTGCTCTTCCCCTGATGGAACCTCATTATCTTTCCTTGGGTGGAATAGATACCAGAGCCTCCCTGCTGGAGATGTATTTCTTGCTTAAAGCGACTTTTCCCAGGTCTGTTGAAAGCTTGAGGGATTTTACACTAAACATGGGCTCTAACTAGACAGCTCTAAAAACTTTTTGAGTGAGAAGATCCTTCTTTGCTGCCTCGACAGACCCCTCGTAAGTTTTCTCTTCCCCTAATGCCTGGCCTTAATTATCAGACGTCAGCTTTTGTCCTACTGTTTTATTGTGAACCTGATGTCCTGACATTCTTTCCCCATCTATGTCTAGCTTGTTAGTATCTGTGCAGACTTTGCCTTAAAATCTCTGATGACTGGGGGGCTAGGGAACTCTCTAGTTCTGTCACATGATTTTTGTAAAGAAAGATTAACCACTGATGAATGTCTATAGTAGTTTGCGAATTGCCTTTTTTTTTTTCCTGCCATCTCAACTCTTCCATGGAATGAAATTTCTTCTTCTTTGTGAGACTAAAAACTACCTGGAAATGGGCCTAGATAAAGGTGATTGTGGTTTTATATGTGTCATATTGAGGATGACAGTTTTGGAACACATATAAATGCCATGGAGGCAGTTGAAAAAATGACATTGAATCTCAGCATGAAAAGACTACTTGTGTTTCAAGACTTTGGTGTTGTAAGCCAACAAAATATTGTCGTCTATGTCCTTAAGTCCTGCATTATTGGTATGCCCAAACTAGAATATTAACTACTCTAGAAATTCTAAATACTTAGTAACACTGTTTATGATAGATCCGTTTTATGTGCCCAAGGCTTTTCTCTGCTTTTAACCACTGCATTGGAAAAACCTTAGAGAACAACTTTGGGGAAATTGAATACCAAGTGATGATAAAATATTTCAAAATATATTGTTTAGTTTTGGCAGCTTATTTTTTAAGATTGGTTTAAACTTAAATATGACTAGTTTTTCTACGATACACAGTACAGTATAGTAAGAATTTTTTTGGTTAATTATTTTTCAAGCCCAAAAGATTAGTTACAATGTAATCTCTATAATATATTATAAAAACAGTAAGTAAGTCAATCAATCAATAAATAAAACCACCCACAAAAAAAACACAGTACCTGATCCATTCTGGGTGCTTAAGAAATGCAATATATAAATGAGGAGACTGAATCATAGAATCTTATAAGTGAAAATCAGGCTAGACATTATTGACATTATCAAGCCCAAAGTCATAATCTTATAGATGTACAGTAGAAACCACACCCAGAAGCTGTGGCAATGTAGTCACAATGAAATATCTTGATGGGTATTTTTTCCGTTCTACCAGTGGTTTTCAAACTCCGCCTAAAATGGAAGCAAAGGCTAGCAATTTTCACTTGGCCTTTTTCCCCATTAGATGTTGTCCTGCAGGTGTGTCTGGATGTCAGGGAGGTTGGGCAACAGGCACGGCTTGTAAAAAATAAGAGGTGTGAAAACAGACCCATAGGTAGCTTCTCACCTCTGCTGCCCACAATAAGCCCAGCCACACCAAGTAGCAGGCTCCAGCCTGGGCAAAGGCCAGAGGGATTGATCATCTAGGCAAAAGGTCCACATTCCTCTTGCATGTGGTTGATGGCACTTCTTGCACAATAAGACTGAGAAAATTGGAATCGTAGTGTTCCTGAGCTAAGAGGTGCCTTGTGAATGGTTACAGTCAGTGGTTTACTAACTTTGCTTCAATCAGAGAACCCGCCCCCATTGTAAATAACATTTCTCATGAGTGCTGACCAGGGAAAACACCCCAAAGGAAGAGGGCCCAGGTTGAAAGTGGTGGAGGGGATTGGGGGCCCAGGTTGAAAGTCTGTGGTGCCTTGCTTGCAGCCACCTGGCATCAGTGTCACGGTCACCATATAGAGTCTGAGCACCTAGATCCCTGGCTCTGTGCGCGGAGCCATCCTCACGTCTTGCCTGTACAGCTCTAACTTCCTAACTCTTCTCCGACTCTTGCTCACCCTTGTCCACTTACCCACACACCGTCAGGGTGAGCTTTTAGAAATGTTAGTCAGGTCGCCTCTCTCCCATTGGTTTCCTGTGGCATGGAAGAAACACGAATTCCTTATGAAGGCCTGTGTGACCTGGCCCCACCTGCCCTGTCACTCTCATTGCTTGTTACCTGCTGGCTCCTGTCCACCCAAACTGCCTGCCTTCCTGCTCCTGGGACACACTGACCTCCTGCCCGGCCGAGGGTGGTGCAGACTCGGCCTCATCTCTCCGAGACTGCTGCTGCTTATCATTCAATTCTCCCTCTGAGAGGCCTTTTGTCCCCAACCATCCCAAAGTCACTTTAACATCATGAGTTTATTTACTGATTAAGAGTTATTAACCTAAAATGATCTTGTTAATTTATTGGTTTACTTGTTTATTACGGTTTTCTGAATGGGAAGAAAGGCATAAGGGGAAAAAAGGAAGTTCCTGGGAAAAACAGCAGTGTTACCCTGTCACTTGAAGTTTGGGGCCTGAAAAAGAAAGCATTTCCTTCTTGAACAGAAATCCAGTGAACTTAGAGAAGGTAGCTGCTTCATTGTCTAGAGCAGTGTCTGGCACAAAATCTCTATGGAAGATGATTTAAAACCACCTTTATAATATAATGTCGGTTTACCAGTCAGGAAATCACCACTGTATCCATGTCACATACTTTTTATTCATACTGTTCTTAAGTGCTCCATAGTTAAAATTAGAAAACATACTGAAGTATTTGAGTTCACTAAAAATGTAATGTGATCCCTAGAGGTACAGAGTCTTTAGTCATGCTGTGGGCACAGTTCAGATGTAGATTCCTCTGAAGTCTTGCTTGGATTTAGAAAAGCCTTTCCTTACCAGGTAGAATTGTCTGCTCTATCTGTTATAATGTTATCACAGTTACTCTTATCTGTTACAATACATAAGATACTTATATACAAAATAAAAGAAGGATTGAATGGACTATTTTGAGGAATGGTCTGACATGTAGTGGCTCTGCAGAACCACCTATAAATCTTTGGGCAGGGTAGATGACAGCAGTGCCCTATAGAATGGGTTGGGCGCTGGGGATATCAAGACAAACAAGACCTAGTCCCGTTTCTGTGCACACACGCCAGTGAGAGTGGTAGAAGAAGACAGATGTGAACAGTCACACTTTTACCATTGACTTAATAAGTTGATTTGTGTGTCAATTATTATGAAATTCAATGACAAAGAATGTCACTCTGCTAGTGGCAAGCCATGTGAGAAGGGGTAATATTATAGCTCATTTGTGGAGGAGAATTTTCCAGGGGAAAAATTTAAGGGAAGGTCATACCTTCCCAGGTAGAGAAAGCAGAGTCCGGGAGGAAGAAAGTGAATAGGATATTTAGGGAAGAAGAAACACCCCACGGTGCTTATAGCCAGGGTACGTGGGAAGAGCTGGTGAGGATAGGGATGGGAGGCTGGGGTGAACTGAGGCTAGAACAGTGTGTATTAAAAGTAGAGATTATTCCAGAATTCAAGTGTGCAAAGAATGTAATTTTCATATAACATAATTTCCATTTTGAGTCTCTCTTCGGCTAACGTGGTAGAAACGCAATTTAAGTTATTTTAGGGTATTCCTCAACTTTCCCTGGCCGTGTCTGGGAGGCCAACACAATTCCAGGAGTAATGGCCAAGGGATTTTCAGATCATTTTCTACACAGGGATTCCATCAGACTCTCTTGTTCCTTTCTCCTAGAATCACTGGTGTCATTCTGTTCCTTCTGTATCTCTGTAGGTCCAAAAAAACACTGGGAGGCTGTCCTGAAGCTGCCCCCTCAACTCACTGCCTCACATTCTTTCTCCGGGTCTCACTCCAGGGTCTGCGTGGGTGGCGGGAGACAGGGCTGCTCTCGCCAGGGTCCTCCCAACACCTGTGCTGTCATTCTCATCTCCTCTTCCCAACATGCAGAAAATATGTTTTAGTCTAAAAGGGTGGAGAATAGTCTTAGGAAATTTAAGCAAAATATTTTGTCAGGCTCAGTTTCCTCTTCAAACTTTAAGAAAAGCCAAGAAGAAACTTACACACTGTTTTCTCTCACGCCGGGGCAGCCCTGTCTCAGGACTGCATAGCGCTCTGGCTGTTGGGATGAGGAGAAAGGGAGGAGAGTGGGAGACAGTACACCAGATGAAGGGAAGAGGGGTCAGAGTGGTGGGAGCACCAGGAGAATAAGGTTCCAGAAGCCAGAAGATGAGGAAGTAGTCAAGAATCTAAATAACGGGGAGGGGTGAGGGTGGGGTGGAGGGAGGGTAATTGGTGGGGCCACACCTACGGTGCATCTTAGAAGGGTACAGGCGAACCTTACGAAATGCAGAATACAAATGTCTTCATATAATAACTGAGAAAATGCCAGGAAGGCTATGTTAATCAGTTTGATGAAAATAGTTCAGATTGTATCTGAAAACAGCACATTGTACCCCTTGATTGCGCTGTTGTACACAGCTATGATTTAATAATAAAGACAATAAAAAGAAATCTAAATAACTTAATATTTTATTAAAATAAATGCTACA
This sequence comes from Perodicticus potto, assembly GCA_963574655.1. Lineage (NCBI taxonomy): Eukaryota > Metazoa > Chordata > Mammalia > Primates > Lorisidae > Perodicticus > Perodicticus potto. The sequence goes on from CAUYRH010073422.1 coordinate 33,975, forward strand.
CTTAGGCGTTCGGCTTTCTTATATGGGTAATTCGGCTGATGCTTTTATATAGCCCACAGAGTTTCTGGCTTTTCCCACTGAGAACAGTATCAGTTTTTAGATTAATATTCAAATATTGTTCTTTGTAACTGCCGGTTTGCATAGTAGCCCTTTGATAGTCTGTGTGATCCCTAAGACCATTCCTGCTTGAAAGATTTCCTTCTGTGAAAACATATCCCAAGATAAGAATTTTATGAGGAACTCATAGAGAAGGGGAAAAGTCTACAGGCAGAGAGCTTTTAATTAATAAAAGTTGAGGAAATGTTGTGGAAGTAGAGCTAAAGTATAGGATGTCGGGCAGCACTTGTGGCTCAAAGGAGTAGGATGCTGGCCCCATATGCCAGAGGTGGCAGGTTCAAACCTAGCCCCGTCCAAAAGCTGCAAAAAAAAAGAAAAAAAGAAGAAAAGAAAAGAATAGGATATCTTTATTTCATACTTGAACTGTCAGAGATGATCTCTGTCAATGGAACCTGCATGCCCAATTTTTATTATGGCTGGTATACTTTGACACTTCTAAAGCACAAATACAAGGAACTTGGTGTTTGAATTGTCTTCCAATGACTGCAACTATAAGTGTGGTATAGTCATTCACATAAACATAAAGGAGCCAATTTTGATGATGAACATAATTTTCTGTTTTTTGAACTGTATAAAAATAAGTGTAGACTTAGAAGGTACCATTGCCAAATAACATTTGTTTGAATTGTCTTGGTTCATTGTCTCTAGAATTGAGGAAACTGGTAGTAGCAATGAACAGAAAACAGATATTAAGTTAGACTTGAAAATAGATCTCCATTTGGTAATGATACATGCTAGTAACAATTTATACTATTTAGAAATATGTCCTAGCTACATAGAGAAGACAAAATCTGTAAAGAGGGGTTTTCCAAGATTGATTTGGAAAAACAAATAAACCTGATTATGCAATAACTTGTTTTATTTTTGAAAATGGGGAGCAGAAATCTCACAACTGATTTAAATAAAAATTCCATCTGGAGAAACTTACTATTGTATTGAGATAAAGGGGAGCAGCAAGGATTACTCCTAGTTTTTTGCTGTGTATCTGCATCAATTTGTTACTGCTTTGCTTTCTGTCTTCCCCCTTAACGTGTAGTTCTCCTCCTGCTTCTAGGCTTGGCCTGACTCTTTTTACCAGTCATTCTGTCTTTATAGGTAAGGAAAGCCAGCTCTTGCTCTCCTGAATTTAGCTATGGCCTCTACCTCATGACTCCTAAATCTTTAAATTTCAATTCCTTCTGGAACTGGAAATTCACATTCTGAATACTTAGTGGACACCTTCAGCTGAATGTGCCAGGTACTACCAAATAGAAATGCTCAAGACTGAACCAATAATCTCTCATCCGACCAGCCCAGTTCTTTTTGCTGACTTATTATTTCCCACCATGGCACCAGCTGTCTTCAAATGCTTAGGCTTTAGGTCTTGATCATTTTTTACTTTTACTCCGTCTACTTATATTCCATCAGTTGCTAAGTCCTGTAACTTCTTCCACTATAAATCTTACAAGTAGTTTCCTTCTTTTCTATTCTCATTTAGATTCTCTTTCCCTGTATAACTCATGTTAGCTCAAGTCCTTTAATCTCTCCCCATTCTGGTGCATCATATCCTTTGCTGGTAGCTGAAACCTTCCTAGACCATACCTCTATTTATGCCCTTTTTTTTTGTTTATTTATTTAACATAGCCTTCATGGCCTTTTAATCACTATATGAAGACATTTATATTCTACATTTAGTAATTTTCACTTGTACCCTTGTAAGGTGCACCATAAGTGTGATCCCACCAATCACTCTCCCTCCACCCATCCTCCCCCTCCTTGCCCCTTTCCCCATTTCTTGTGCTATAACTGGGTTTTAGCCTTCACATGAAAGCTATAGATTAGCTTCATAGTAGGGCTGAGTACATTGGATACTTTTTCTTCCATTCCTGAGATACTTTGCTAAGAAGACTATGTTCCAGCTCCATCCATGTAAACATGAAAGAGGTAAAGTCTCCATTTTTCTTTAAGGCTGCATAGTATTCCATGGTATACATGTACCACAATTTATTAATCCATTTGTGGGTCAATGGGCACTTGGGCTTCTTCCACGACTTAGCAATTATGAATGGGCTGCAATTAACATTCTGGTACAGATATCTTTATTGTAATGTGATTTTTGGTCTTCTGGATATATACCTAGTAAAGGAATTATAGAATCGAATGGCAGATCTATTTTTAGGTCTCTAAGTATTCTCCAAACATCCTTCCAAAAGGAATATATTAGTTTGCATTCCCACCAGCAGTGTAGAAGTGTTTCCTTTACTCCACATCCACGCCAACATCTCTGGTTTTGGGATTTTGTTATGTGGACTAATCTTACTGGAGTTAGATGATATCTCAAGGTAGTTTTGATTTGCATTTCTCTGATGATTAAAGATGATGAACATTTTTTCATGTGCTTGTAGGCTGTGCGCCTGTCTTCATTCTTGAGATACTTTGCTAAGAAGAATATGTTCTAGCTCCATCCATGTAAACATGAAAGAAGTAAAATCTCCATCTTTCTTTAAGTCTGCATAATATTCCATGGTATACATGTACCACAATTTATTAATCCATTCATGGGTCGATGG
>CAUYRH010073425.1:0-17767 GCA_963574655.1 Perodicticus potto
GTATTTTCAAAATATTTTTTAAAATAGCTATACATTTATAAGTGATTTAGAAATGATTTCCTTATAGACACTCAAACCGCTCTATACACGTGAAGAGTTGTTATTCCAGCATAAAGATGCAGATAATGGCTGGGGACGGCCGCCCTGGAGTTTTTTTTGTTGTTGTTGTTTTTTGTTTTGAGGCAGAGCCTCAAGCTGTCACCCTGGATAGAGTGCCGTGGCATCACAGCTCACAGCAACCTCCAATTCCTGGGCTCAAGCGAGTCTCCTGCTTTTGCCTCCCAAGTAGCTGGGACTATAGGCGCCCGCCACAATGCCCGGCCATTTTTGGTTGCAGCCATCATTGTTGTTTGGCGGGCCTGGGCTGGATTCAAACCCGCCAGCTCAGGTGTACGTGGCTGGCGCCTTAGCTCGTTGAACCACAGGCGCCGAGCCCACCCTGGAGTTTTTAAGGAAAACGTTTTTCAAAAATGGCTCCTAAGGTAGCTAGCTGTCATCTGCCTTACACTTGGGTTGTTTTCTCTTTGGTGGTGGCTGTCAGTATTTGTGTTTTGTTCCTGATGCTAATTTAGACCCTTCCTGACGGACTCTCCATCCCTGTTCTGAACAGGTGCCTTTCACTGGCAGGTGCATGCAGCTCTAGGGGACATCCCCAGGTAGCCCAGGCCCTCCTTCCCTGGGCTTGGTTGTCCTCACTAGATCCCCCCTCACCCCTAATGTTCTGCTGTGCATGGGGGACGGGTGTGGGGACTAAGCCCCACCACATTTCCCATCCCTTTTGGATTTGGTCTGAGCTGGGTCATGAGAGGCAACTAGCAGGATTAAAGGGCAAGAGGGAGGAGAAGCTGGGATATTTCCACTTCCTCTTGGAGTTTGGCAGTGCCTCTGGCCTCAGCTGTGTCTAATGGTCCCCAGGCGTCCCCAGGGATGCCTCAACGCCTGACCCATCTAACTCTGACCCTCCTTTGTCCTCCAGCCTGAGGGCAGAAGTTGCTGGTTTTCAGATTGCCTCTCTCTCATTCTTTTTGGCTGCTTAGACCTCCCATCATCTGCGTTGCAATTCCTTGCAGTAAACGCCCCATTTTTTTAAAATAATTTTATTAAATCATAATTGTGTACATTGGTGCAATCATAGGGCAGAATGTGCTTCATATACAATCAGAAACATTTTGATCTTACTGTGAGAGATAGCCCTCATAGCATTTTCTTAATCATTATATAAAGACATTGATACTCTACATTTAATAAGTTTCACCAGTACCCTACTAAGATGCACCGTAGGTGTGATCCCAACAATTGCCCTCCCTCCACCCATCCTCCCCCCTCCCCTCCCCTCCCTTTTAACACAGCCCTCCAGTCTCTGCTGAGGACGCTGGCTTTGTCCAGGGTTGGCCAACCTGTGGGCCTTGATGCAGAGAAAGCCAGAGCCCGTCAGATACGTGCTTCCTACAGCGATTGTGTTTCTTTGCTCACTTCTCTCTCATCTGTCCCCCTTCACCAGGCTGAAAGCCTCTTGAGTATAGGGACTTGGACTATCTCATTTATAATTGTGTGTCCCCGAAGCCTAGAGCTGAGATAAACACCTAATGGATACTAAATACTTGTTGAGAGAAGAAATGAACAAAACCCCTTAAGTTCCAAACAGCACTCTCTCCAGTGGCGAAATGCCCCTCTTTGGGGTAACCTCTCCCGGGATTAAGATCTGCTGCTGCCTGGAACACACCCAGGCCAGTCCTGCTGGCCCTGCCCGTAACAGGGAGGCATCGGAGTGCAGCCATAAGGGGTGGGGTTGTGAGGCCAGAGCCCTGGCTCCTCCCCTCATAATATCAGACCCTCACACTAGAGGACACTCCAGGGCCCAGTTCCAGCCCAAAGGGACAGCTCCTATGCCCCAGAGGCTGCTGGAATTATCCACACAACTGTGTGATCAAGACCAAGTGAGGACAAGTGACTTCATCTCTCTAAACCTCAGTTTCTCCAGCTGTAAAATGCTGCTGAGAGTGACTTCTATGTCCTATGGTTGTTGTAAGAAATGAATAAAGTGATACATGTAAGAGCCTGGCCACCCCACAGGAGCTGAAGACCTGTGTCCAGACCACTGTCATCTGCAGGAGTCTTGCTCAGCGGGGCGATGAAGAGGAGCGCTGAGACTTGGGTAGCGTCTCCAGCTGAAGGACGTTCCTGGTTTTCTGCAAGGATTAGAGAATCCTCTCTCCCCGGCTCATTACATTTGGGCTGCTTTCCCCATCTTTCCCCCCAGTTTTTCAGAGAAAAGAAGCGTTTAGAACTGGGACCATCCTGTTTCTTTCCAAGAAGGAAACTGCGTTTCGGGAAGCAATGCAGCCTTGCCGAGTTCCTGGTGGAGTGCTGGGCGCAGAGTTTCTGAGTTACACTCTAAGGACATTCTCCTGTTCTCAGCATCAATGGCCAGCTGGCGCCATCCGCACCCAGGCAGCCTCGGACTGAGGAGAGAGGACAGGTGCTGGCCAAGGGCCCACCAGTTGAAGGGAGGAGGTGTCTTCCTGACCTCACAGATACGGGACTGGGTGGTGCTGGGAATCCATGACAATTTTTTGTCATAATAAATCGTGATGTTACTTTCTAAATATGCCCTGATTTGATCCGGGGTCTGGGCCAAAGGACCGAGGGAGGCCTCCAACAGGAGAGAAGGCAGCCGCAGGTGTGAGACGACAAAGGTTTTGTTAATCATGTCTTTATTCTGTATTTTTGGTGCTTTGACATCTTGGGGCTTCACCCATCCTGGAGGGATGGCCCCCTCATGGCTAGCTAATTCCTAGGGACAATAAACCCCTCTGAGGGAGTACCCACAATTATTCAAGTCAGAGCCCACCTACCACTACCTCCTCTATCAGATCTTCACACTCGGGTGAGTCCTGTGGTTCAGTGAGTAGGACGCTGGCCCCATATGCCAGAGGTGGCAGGTTCAAACCCCGCCCCAGCCAAAACAAAAACAAAACAAAACAAAACAAACAAACAAAAAAAAACTGCAGATCCTCATACTCCAGGGCCAGGTTCCAGACCAGAGGGACAGCTCCTATGCCCCAGAGGCTGCTGGAATTATCCACACAAGCCAATACTAATGCCTGCTCACCTGCTCCACCTGTCCTTCTCAGGGAAACCATGATAATGACCCCCACTTCATGTTTTCCCTTTGCTCCTCTGCTTCCCAACCAACCGTGGGGCTTCCCTGTGTGGCCTGGTGTGCCCTACTTCTTGTTTCCAGGGACCTGCGAGCACAAAACCTTCTTCCTTCACGACGGTCATTTCTGTCATACCTGGTTAAAACAAATGTGCTGGAATTTGTTTATACAAACACCCCTTTGTATAAATAAGAAGGGTGTTTATACAAAGCAGGGATTGTGATGCTTGTTTAGAGGTTCAGAAATTCGGGACCTGGGAGTGTCCTTATCACAATTATCCTTGATTATATACTTGATTGAAATCCTTTCTGATGTGGGAACAGCCCGACAAAGCCAGCAGGGAGTCCCATCACTCATACTGAGGCCAGCCTGAATAGTCTTTGTCACCATCACCAGGCTTCCTCTTACCCTTGACACACCCAGATTGCTTGCCCACCACTGGCCACTCAAAAACTGACCCCAAGGACCTCGCCTTGCTCCAGTGTGTTCTATGACCAGATCTTAAACTCCTAGCCTGCATTCTTCTGCAGGGAAGGTTTTATCTGCATACTTTAAAAAAAAAAAAAAAGAAAAGTTGAGCAGAAGATGGCACAAAATTAGTTCCTTCGACAGACAAATTTGCTCCTGCAACACTCTGCCAACCTGCTAATGAGTCGTCTTGAACCTTGCGTGGTGTTACCTCTAATTTTGCAGCCTGCTAGGATTTGAGTTCTGTGGACAGCCTCACATTTGGTTTGGAATTACAGGCTGAATTGCTGCTCACTCCTATTATTGTGCTGTCAATCTTGGATTAGCACATTATAATATGGTACACTGAATGCACCTGTTCTGTATATCACAGGCCCTCATTGTCATTTGTTGAATCATTTTGCCTTATGATTGTTAAGCAATTATTTCATCTTGGGCAGCTTAAACTTTTGATTATTGTATACTGTTTACGGGAGACATAAAAAGATGGGGGGACAACTCCACCATCGGTCGATCTCACCCACTCTCAGCTCCAGTGTTCGCAAATATTTATGTGGGACTGCGAAGGCTTCCCGACACCTGGACACATGTCCTCAAATCTGAGAAAGAAGTGGTGGAAGGGGATAGAAGAGACACATCTTGACTTAAGGGCTGAAGAGTTTGCAAGCTTGCAGGCAAGGCTGTGAACAGCCACGTGGAAAATGTCCCTCTATCTGCCATCACTGGCAGTTCTTCTCCCTCCCAGACTGCAGATCTCAAACACAGGGGCCCCTTGAAAGTGAAGATGAAATGCACCCAGTTCTACCACCTAGTTAGGAGCAGTTACGAAGGCTGAAGAGCTGTTATCTGAGATTCATAGCCCAAATCTGTGAGAGAGACTCTCCTAATTAATAAGACACAGAAGACTAGAAAGTTGCTAAAACTACCTGGCAGGGCTTGGAGCCCGCTGTCACCAGCACGATGATAGCACTGCCTGTCTCCTATTAGAATGTCAGGGTGTGCGTTCTCGTCTCCCAGTGGGACAGCAAGGCATGCTGGCTATTAGGTGGAAGCGAGTGCAAGTGACGACTAAGGCTGCGGGAGGGCAGTTAATCAAGAAAGAGCCAGTTGACAAGACTCACTCAGTTCACGACTATTGAGAATACCAGGAAGAGGAAAAGGAAGAGCCTCTTCCAAGGGGCAGTCCCATCCCCTCAAACCCAGGGGCTTTCTCACGCCTTTCTTCTCCTCTGAGCATTTTCCTACTTGTTCTGAGCCGCCAATGTGAGTTTTTGCTTCCACATTTGGGTTCATCCCATTCCCTTTGCCCTTTCTGAAAAGAATTCCCTCTTTTCTCTCTGCTCATTCAAATCCTATCTGTCCTTCAAGGTATGGCCAGGCCTACCTCCTTCCAGAAAGCCCCACTCTGCAGTGTGATCTCCACCCTGAACCACAGCGGTATTTATTATTAGATACTTGGGCAGGTTGCATCTAACAAGAGTTCACTGCACTCCCAGCCCCCCACCCCCAGCAAAGCGTATACTTGTTGGACGTAAGAACAGAAGGAAGCCAGCACTCATACATCCAAGTGAGAACTTCTCACTGGTGTTCACACAGGGTCCCCCAGCGAAGCCTTCCCTGTGCCCCAGGCACACTGCCTGCAAGAGTGTGGGATTACTCAAGTTTGGGGACTGCCTTTGGGCCAGTTTATGGGTCACTCCAAGAGTCTGTCTCATTGCTTCATGGTTACAGACCGCCTGAAGAGTTGCCTTACTCACCCCCCCATGGCAGACAGGCTCCCTTCTCTTCTGAGATTAACCCGGAATTATAGGTTAAGGAGAGAAGTCACACTCCTTTGTTGATCCTTTCATTCCCTCACTCATTCAACAATCACTTCTTCAACAGCTAAACCGTTCCTAGACAATTACTGACTCTCCTCCAGATTAGCTCTCTGCTAGGGGCTGGGACAGTTGAATGAACAAGCATTGCTTCCCACAAGGCATCCAGGGTCTACTTCTGCCCTTCACAGACAGACAAGACAGAGCGCAGACCCAGCAACCAACCGGGGGTTCTCACCCGGCACACTTCTGGAGGACGCAAAGGGCAAGTCCTCAATCCGGGCTGGTCCTCAAGAGGAAACTGATGCCATTCACAGCCATTTATATCTGGGCCTCAGTTTGACAGCATCCTCTCACCCTGGCTATTGCATAGTGACTGGAGGACCTTGAGGATTTCTCAAATTCCCCGAGTTTAGGCTTTCCTATTTTACACATGCAACTAGAAACAATGCCTACCTCATGTTCTTACAAGTGTTAAGTGGGAACACGTGTATAAAGCATTCAACACGTCTAAAGTCTGTGATCTCGCGTCAAGGCCGAGACACAGGGGCAGGGAGAGGTGTGACCCTTTTCTATTCAGAGCCATGCAGGGCTCAGCCACTTGACAGCCCTTCGGGGTGAGGCTGCAGCCCCCAAACAGCCTGCCCGGTCCAGAGCAGCAACCTGGCAGGAGTCCCGACAGCTCGGTGTGTCTGTTCTAGTTGTCCAAGACCCTGTTCCTCACCCAGCAGCAGCTGGCATGGGGACAGGGATCTGAGACAGGCGGCCCACCTGGCTGAGAGCTTAGCACTGGGCACACTGCCCAGAGGGTGGGGGGCTCATGCGCGGGGGCAGAGGTGAGTGATGGAGGGCATAGTTAGCAGTGCTGTCTACAGCAGGGGTCTTGTGGGAGAGGCGGAGAGGCTGAACAAGGGCCAGGGATCACCCGAGGCGGGGTGCTGCTCAAATCAGAGAGTAGAGTTGCCAGGTTGTTGTCTAATCGTGACTCATCTCTCCTTATTTTACTCCTTGTGACTTGTATTTCTTTATTTTTTAATCCTCCCAAGTTGCTGGGCCCTGCAAAAACTCCTAGTATATTTTTATATTTACCAAGTAAAGTTTTATGATGTTCTCTAGCATTTTATATTTTATTCTCTTAAAAAAAAACCCTCTGAAATATCTCTGGAGGATGAACAAACACACCCAGACAGACACACGCTGGGAACAGTAGCTGCTCTGGAGGTAGAGAACCGAGTGGGAGGGAGACCAGCTTTTCATGATGACCCTTATTTATACACCTGCTAACTCAAAAAAAAAAAAAAATTAATAACAACAATTAAAAGGGAGTTAGTGCTCTAAGTTTAATCACTTTGTACTCACTTCCAGGTAATTGTGTTTCCGACAGGGTGCCCTGGACAGGACTCCTCACGTGTTCTTAAGGACACAAGCCCTTGGGCGTAGGACCAAACCCACTTCTAAAAGGAAAGACCACAGCAGAACCCATGGTCTTGGCCTCGGCCACTGCTCTGTAAATGACGTGGTTGTAGGTTCTGTCCACCTCCAGCCAGACCCTGGATCCCTCCTTGGCTGGGCCACATAGGCCTGCTCAGGGGCAGGAACACCAGCTCTGTGCCCTCTATTTCCAACAAGGATCTCATACATTGCTATGGAATGAATCCATTATTTTTATGCTATTCATTTGCCCAGGAACCTACAATGCCTCCCTTCTGCCCCCACAGGATCTCAGCTCCCTGGTAGGTGTCAGAGGCCCCTGCCACAAGGCCCTCACGCCCAGTTGGCTGGCTGCTTCCCTCACTTCTGTCCAGCACATGGCCAAGGTTCGTCTTCTCCATGTCAAGAAGTGCTGGGCTCAGGATCCTTTTGCCTGATTCCACCTTCTAGGAGTTCTTATCTCTCCTCTTTTCTGGCTGACCCTGGGCTAACTTCTTCCTAAGAAGAGCTCCTTCTTCCAAAGAGAGGAAAAGAAGGAAGGCAGGCCCTGGAAGTGGATGAGTGATGAAGGAGAAGTGTAGACGGGAGAGGCAGAACCTATAGGAGCCCCATCAAAATCCAGAATGAAGGGGCTGAGAATAGGGAGGTGGGCTTTGGGGAAAGACCCCAGCCTCCACCAGGGAGATGCTACTGTATTCTTTCCACTCTAAGGCTCTGGGGAGATGGTAAGTGGGAGAGAAAATTAAAGGCAAGAGAAGTCTAAGGAAGTCGTCAAAACACAGCCAGGAGAACAGAACCCTGAAAAAAAGGAGGTAAAAGGTAATGCCGTAAATTACAGCTTAAAAGCCTCGTTTTGGGCAAATTGCTTTTTAACAAGCAGACAAGCTCTATCAATAGCATCTACCGTATGTTTTTATAAAGTGCAGAAATATGTTTTTAAAAGGCCAGTAAATAAAGTTCCTATCGATTTGAACTCAAGTGTAATCTGTTTTTCTGTCTGCCACCAACACTGGTAATAAAGCAGAATCATGTAATACGGTATTTCAGCTAATGTGACTATACATCACTGCGGGGCCGCCCTGCTCGGTGGCGATCTATCATTTTCTATTGGTATTGCTTAGCTGCAGAATTTATAAACTTGCTCCAAATTGATGTGATGTTCAATTTTCTTTTCCAATTTATTTTTGGTTGAGCCAAGCAATATTGAGGTCTCTGAGCAAGCTGCTGAGCACTACCAGATGTTACCTGGAAGACCTCACGCTACTTGACAGGAGTAAGGAGAACAGAAGCCAGGACTCACCACTCTCCCCAGGCAAAGAGATGGAAGGCCCTGGAAGTGGATGAGTGATGGAGGAGAGGTAGGTTCCTGCCCTGGGGACCCAGCAATGATTGTACTCTGGGGTACCCAGGGATGGAAGGGTAAAGGGTAAGAGAATATTCAACAGAGAAACCACAGCAATGAACATGCAAGCGTCTGGGAATTTCATGAAGATGCAGATGCTGGTGGAATTGATCTGGATGACGCCTGTATTTCTAACAAGTGGCCAGGCAATGCTAGAGCTGCTAGCCCACGGGCCACACTTTGGCCACACATAGCAATGCTCTAAAATGTTACAGGCTTTTGTCTTAAGCATCCTAAAGTCATAGATTTACAAATCTCAGAACTGAAAAATCCCTGTAAGAAATCTGGAGCACTCTCAGTCTTCGCTGGGAAGATATTTTGGCTCTGTCTTTCAAACTCCCTGCCTCCCTGCCCCGTGCCCCAGGAGCACTGTTGGGCACACCTGTGTTACCTAACTACCACTGGACAGTGAGTGTTAAGAGATGAATGGTGTTCAGAGACTGCCTGGCAGGTGTCAGGCAGCAGTGCAGTAAGGCAGAAAGAGTTTGGAATTAAATAACATGGGTTCAAATCCTTACTGGCCAACATGCTTGAGTTTCTTCACCTTCCTGCGCCTCAGCTTCCTCACTAGTAACTTAGGAATAAAGCTCTTTCTTCAAAATATACCTGTTTTATGAAATAGTTTAACATATACAGGCTGGGCACCATGGCTCATAGGAGGCCAAGGCAGGAGGATCACTTGAGTCTAGGAGTTTGAGACCAGCCTCCTAAGCAACATAACAAGATGCCATCTCTACCAAAGAAAAAATAATATAACAGATACAGGGCACTGACTTTGACACAACACCACATGTGCAACAAGGGTCGCAGCCTTGTATATTTATTCAGTATATATTTGCCAAATGAATGAATCCTTATGTGGTAGCCGAGAGAAAGAAAGCATAAGGGGCTCACAGTAGATGGCAGAGAAGGAAGAAGCCAGGGCAGAGGGTGGGATGGGAATGATGGACTGGCTTCTCCTGCTCTCAGCCCAATCTCACCTGCTTCCTCCCACAGCCTACCTCCCTCCAATGAAACGCAAGTGACAAAAGCATGAAATGTTCTTTTTGGCCTCCTGGGCTGGTGTTGTTCACGCCACCCAGAGGGTAAAGCTATTTTCGGAAACCAGGAGATGACAATATGGTTAGGTGTGGTACTGTCTCTAATGTACCCTGAGTTCCTGGATATAACTTAGGGTTATGGAAGCAACGCTCAAGTTACTCAGAGCAGTCTCCAGAGCTGGGGAAGGCCTTAGTGAAGTTCACGTAGGAGGGGCTAAGCTGGGATTATAACTGGGTCTTCTGAGCCCTCTGTACCGTTTTCCACTCTAGGTCATAGTCTCGCTCATAGCTGAAGAAACCAAGGAGTTGAGGGACTAAGAATCATACCAAATTAAACCAATGTACGAGAAATGGAACTTTAGTAGTCAACCTATTTAATGCTAAAATATCTGAAATATGCAATATTTTTTCTGAATTATTTTTAAATGACATGTAAGAGGTTTTTTTTAACTGTGGCAAAATATACATAGCATAAAATCTACCACCTTAATAGTTTTTTTAAACTATCTCATTTACTTCATTTATTTACTTATTGAGACAGAGTGTCACTCTGTTTCCCAGGCTAGAGAACCATGGCCTCAGCCTCGCTCACAGCAACCTCGAACTCATGGGCTCAAGCAATCTTCCTGCCTCAGCCCCCTGAGTAACTGGGACTACAGGCATGTGCCACCGTGCTCAGCTAATTTTTTCTATTTTTAGTAGAAATGGAGTCTCACTTTGCTCAGGCAGGTCTTGAACTCCTGAGCTCAAGCTATCCTCCCAGAGTACTTGGCCTCCCAGAGTACTAGGATTACAGACATGAGCCAGCATGCCCAGCCAATAATTTTTAAGTGTTCAGTAGTATGAAGTGTATTTACATTGCTGTGTAATCATCACCACCAACCATCTCCATAAGTCTTTTCATCTTACAAAGCTAAAACTTCACTCCTATTAAACAACTCCCTATTCCCCCAGATCCCAGCTCTAGAAACCACCTGCTACTTTCTGTCTCTGTAAATTTGACTCTAAGAACTCATTTAAGTACAGTATTTGTGTTTTTGTGATTTGGCTCATTTTACTTAACATAAGGTCCTCAAGGTTCACCTATGCTGCCAAATATGTTAGAATTTCCTTCCTTTTCAAGGTAGGAAATGTTTTATTATCCATTCCTCCACTGGCAGATACCTGGGTCACTTCCACTTTTTGGCTATTGTGAAAAATGCTGTTATGAACGTGGGTGCGCAAATATCTCTTTGAGGTCCTGCTTTTAATTCTTTTGGGTATATATATCCTTAAATGGAATTGCTGGGTCATACGATAATTCTATTTTTAATTTTTTGAGAAACTGCCATACTGTTTTCCATAGGGAGCTGCACCATTTTACATTCCTAACAGTAGCACACAAGGGTTTCAACTTCTCTACTATACATTATTTTCTATTTTTTTAAATTTATTTAGGCTCAGCGCCTGTAGCTCAGAAGGCTAAGGCGCCAGCCACATACACCTGAGGTGGTGGGCTCGAATTCAGCCCAGGCCTGCCAGACAACAGTAATGGCTGCAACCAAAAAAATAGCCAGGTGTTGTGGCAGGAGCCTATCATCCCAGCTACTTGGGAGGCAGAGGCAGGAGAATCTATTGAGTCCAGGAGTTGAAGGTTGCTGTGAGCTGTGATGCCACGGCAATCTACCCAGGGCAATGGCTTGAGGCTCTGTCTCAAAAAAATAAATTAATTAAATTAAAAAAAAATAAAATTTATTTATGTCAATACATTATTTTCTATTTTTAAAAATTTATTTCCTAATGGTCATCTTAATAGGAGTGAGGAGGTATCTCATTGCAGTTTTGATTTGCGTGTCCATAATGATTAATGGTGTTGAACATCTTTTCATGTGCTTTTTTATGCCATTTGGATTGAATTAGGAAAAATGTCTCTTCAGATCTTTGGGATGATTTTTTGTTGTTGTTATAGTTCTTTATATATGCTGGATATTAACCCCTTATCAGACATATGATTTGCAAGTATTTTTTCCTATTCCATAGATTGCCTTTTCACTCTCCTGATTGTGTTCTTTGATGCAGTTTTTAATTGTTTTCTTATTGAAATAGTGTCTTGCTCTGTTGCCTGGACTAGAGTGCAGTAGCACTGGAACCTCAAACTCCTGGCTCAAGAGATCCTCCTGCTTCAGCCTCCTGAGTAGCTGGGACTACAGGCTTACACCACCATGCCCAATTACTTTTTGTAGAGACAGGGTCTCTGTTGCCCATGCTGCTCTTGAACTCATGGCCTTGAGTAATCCTTCCACCTTGGCCTCCCAAAATGTTAGGATTACAGACACGAGCCATGACACCTGGCCATAAATTTTTTTTTTTTTTTTTTGAGACAGAGCCTCAAGCTGTCACCCTGGATAGTGCCGTGGCAACACAGCTCACAGCAACCTCTAATTCCTGGGCTCAAGCGAGTCTCCTGCCTCCGCCTCCCAAGTAGCTGGGACTACAGGCACCCGCCATAACACCCGGCCATTTTTTGGTTGCAGCTGTCATTGTTTGGTGGGCCCGGGCTGGATTCGAACCCGCCAGCTCAGGTGTACGTGGCTGGCGCTTTAGCCCATTGAGCCACAGGTGCCGAGCCTGGCCATAAATTTTTAATTCTGATGTAGTCCAATTGGTCTACCTGCTTTTAATTGCCTGTGCTTTTCACATCATGTACAAGAAATCATTCCCAAATCCAATGTCATGAAACTTCTCCCATATGTTTTCCTCAAAGAGTTTTATATAAAAATTTTAGCTTTATATTTAGATATCTGATCCATTCTGAGTTAATTTTTGTATATCATCAAAGATAAAGACCATAGGTTATGTTTTAATACATTTTTTCTACATTATTTTTACTATCACTATACTTTAACAATAAAATACCAATTTAAAATTCCACAATTTAGAAGGTAACATTTTTGCCAAAGAGTGACAGGAACATTAACAAAAATCAAATAGATACATGGAAATAAGTCTACATTTCCTGGACTGAACTTTAAAAAATTTTTTTTTTAGAGACATAGTTACTTTGTCACCCTCAGTAGAGTGCTGTGGCCTTTCAGCTCACAGCAACCTCTAGCTCTTGGGCTTAGGCGATTCTTTAGCCTCAGCCTCCTGAGTAGCTGGGACTACAGGCACCTGCCACAATGCCCGGCTATTTGTTTTTGTTGCAGTTTGGCCAGGGCCAGGTTTGAACCCGCCACTCTCGGTATATGGGGCCAGTGCCCTACTTACTGAGCCACAAGCACCTCCCTGAACTTCTAAAATTTTGTATATGCTTTTATCTCCATTCAGGCAGGGTTTTTGTTGATTTGTTTTTATCATGACTCACAAATATGTTACCTTGGATAAGCCACTTACTTCTCTCAGCCTTAGTGTCCTGATAAACAAATGAGATGAAAATGTCTCAAGCCTCCTAGGTCTGTGATGATAAATGAGATTCATGTATACACTGTGTGTTTAGAAAAGATTAGTTTCGTTTAGTCTGCTAACGCCACACCTTCACCTTGAACATTCTACTCTTTTGATTTTTCTTTAAAGTACTGAGTAAACATCAAGCAGCTTCAAGGCCCATCCCTTCCAGGAAATCTTTGACTCAAGCTACTCATTCTAGTCTTCCCTTTCTTTGCATGTCCTTGACACATGGACAAGTTTTTCTTGACTGATAGTCCACGAAACCAGCACAGGAAGACTGTCCTGCTGCTAACATGATAGCAGTGTGTGTGGTTCAATGGGTTAAGTGAATGTTGGGGAACCCAGAAGACTGCTACCTCATGGCTTAAGTGCCGATTTAATTTGGAATTAGAGGGAATTCAAATTTCTTGCACTTCAGTTTTCATAGCTTGAAAACAGGCATAATAATACATCATTGTGACATTAATGAAATGGCAGTTTGAAAAACCACTGAGATAATTTTCTTTGTAAAGGCTGAAAGAAAGAAAATATTTTCAAATAGGGATAACAGCAAGGATTCTTAACTTTTATTTATTTATTTATTTATTTATTTATTTTTGAGACAGAGTCTCACTGTGTCACCCTCGGTAGAGTGCCGTGGCACACAGCTCACAGCAACCTCAAACTCTTAAGCGATTCTCTTGTCTCAGCCTCCCAAGTAGCTGGGACTACAGGTGCCTGCCACAACACCCAGCTATTTTTTTGTTGTTGTTGTATTTATCATTGTTGTTTGGCAGGCCCGGGCTGGGTTCGAACCTGCCAGCCTTGGTGTATGTGACTGGCGCCCTAGCTGCTGAGCTACAGGTGTCAAGTCAATTCTTAACTTTTAAAATCCTAGAGCCCTAAAGAGAATCTAGGGGGGGGGGGGAAATGTACAGAAAATGGTTTGCAAAAGTAAATTCTCCAATAATTCTGGAAGTTTATAGATTCCCCAAAGACTAATCAGGGTCTCCAGACTATTGATGAACCCCAGGATAGAGGCTCTATTCTGTACACCTGAGCATAACAGGAATAAAATACCACTGTGTGTTACTTCTGTCTTAGCACTTGCTTTTCTTTCTTTCAAATCTCTATCCACTAAAGCTTGATGCTTCCATAGGGTAGCTGACTCCTAATATCAAATGCTTAGGGGTGAGATTGGAATATTATCAATAACAATGTCACATTAATTCCTTTTGCTGAAGGATGTAACTGTATAGAGTGGCCCCTGCTTTTGCTATTACCAGCTGAAGACTTACAGACCACCCCATGATGGAACCCAGGAACCCAGGACCCTTCTCCATCTCTAGGACGCCTCACTATCAAGAGTTCCGCTCTCTCCAGCCTAGAGACTTCCTCCTCATCACATGAGGACATATCAGATTATAAGCTCCACGCAAAAAACTATTAATAGGACACAAAGTAAAAAAAGGAATCTAGACTTGTTTAGATAAATCATGGCTCTGTGCATTTCCATCCAACTTCCCACATTCACCCCATCCCTGACTCAGGCTCTTCTTTTTCAAGTCGCTATGATGCCTGGCACTCCTCCTGCAAGTGCACCCTCCTGAGCTGCACAGACTGGAAGCTAAAAGCTGCATTTTCCAGAATTCCCTTGCAGTTAGGGCTCTGTATGCAAATTCAATTTTACCAATGGGATGTACTCATACAACAAAGTGAGGTGAAGGCCATCTCCTACTTCTTGAGCTGGTGTGGTTGTACAGACTGTTGGGTTCTTCTGTAGCAGTTTTCCAGTGTTGGCATCAGTTTAATGGGTTTGGCAGAGACATACAGTAGCAGAAATAAACACATTCAATGTTCTCAGGTCTAGTTATGAACATGGTTGGAGGTGAAAGGCCCTTGAGAGAGAGGTGTTGACAGCTTCCTGATCCTTGGATTGTAGCGATTGTGTCTTTGAAGTCAACAGCACCCTCATGATCCCCCCAATTTCCTCACTGGAGCAGAGTAAGCAGCACCTCCGGTAAGCCAGGTTGCTGGTTTTATTCCTGATGGAGTCATTCTTGGAGGCCTAAACTACAGCCTGCTTCCTAGCCCACTTTATAATTTTGTGAGTACTCAATTTCCTGTATTAACTACTTTTCTGTGTAAATTACCTAGAGTGTGGTTTCAGTTTTCTACAAGTAAACAGTGACTGACCTAGTGTTTTGGAACTAGAAGAGGCTGCAAGCAAGAGATCTTCATATTTGGGGTTGGTTATCTGCCTAGTTGGATGTGAAGACAGGTCTTCTGGTTCCAGCCAAGATGGAGTAATATCAGGAACCAGACTTACCTTATCACCTAAAACAATGAAAATACTAAACAAAATACGTAAAACAATGGTTTTCAGACTTTGAATTTCAGGCAGTGCTGGATAATGATCACTGAAAGAGGAGAGACAAATGGGGGGAATCTTACAACCAGCCCAGCTTACTGCCTGGATAGAGTTTTTAGGCAGCAGTGCAGGGAGGAAGAATCCAGAGAGACTAAGTTATCCTGAGTTAAGGAGATAGAGCTAGAAGTCCAAGGAGATAAAAGTACCCAGAGTTCACAGGGCAGAGACAGTTGTACAGAGTAAGAACTCTGAAAATTTAGAAGACTCCTTGAGTCTCCATCTAAGTACAGATTAGCATATACATACAGGGAAACTATCTGAGTCCAGGAAAAGAACTCCCCAAAAGAAACAGGGAAAAATCTTCAGGACTCACACAGGGCTGAGAGTAGTTTGTATTCCTACCAGGCATAGTAAAAGACCTTCCTAATTCCTGGGGCAGCAGGTAGAGAATTCAGCAGTGGGACAAAATTAGCCTAGAAAAAGGCTGCTCTTATCTTAAGAGCAAGCCTAAAAAGTATCAAACTATTTTCAATGAACCTAACTACATGGCAGAACAAAGCTCAAGAATATTGATAAGAATAAAATAATATTTCATACCTAATGAAGTAAAAATTTACAATGTCTGCCACCTAAGAGAAAATTACTAGACATACAAAGAAGCAGTAAAATAGAAACCATACAAAGACAAAAATCAATCAATAGAAATAGACCTGGAAATGACAAAGGTAATAGAAGTAATACACAAATACATTAAAATAATTATTATAACTATATTTTGCACATTCAGGAAGATGTGGGAATAGTTAAATAGTCCCAGAAACATGGAAAATATTCTTAAAAGACCCAAATCAAATTTGAAGAGATAAAAATTTCATTATCTATGAAAAATATACTGGATGAAATTTAACAGAAGATTACATAGAATAAAATCTTAATGAACTTGAAGACATAGCAATAAAAACTTCCCAAACTAAAACACAGAGGTAAAAACAAGACTGGAAGAAATCCAGAAGTAGTGTCTGACATTACGGACTGCAGAATCACAACCTAAGTTATGTTCATGGCCTCACTGGGTCTCTTGTGGGACAAGGTGCTGATTTGGGAAAGATAGGACCCTGTGAATTGGGATGGTGGAATTTGATAAGTGAACCTCATCCCCAGTGAGCCCTCCTTTCCAGCCCTCCTTTCCAGTGAATCCTGCTTTGCAAGAGAATCTTTGACCTTGATGTCCAGGCTTCTGCCCCTCGCTGATCCTGACCTACAGTAAAATTTCAGCATATCCTGTGGAGACAGGTACAAAATCAGATTCTGAAACAGTAGACTTCCATGCCAAAACAGCTGCTATTTTTTTCTTATACTAAGTGGCATAAATCTGAGAAATAAATAATAACGTGCTAGATCAGAGAGCAAAGAAGATCATTCTTGACTTTGCTGACCATATTGATCAATACAGATTCTGGATCCAAAGTACCAGCTGGATCATCTGAGTATGGTTCTGTGCTTGGTGGGTTATCTGATGACCACTGAACTCAATGGTATCCTCTACTAAATAAAGCTGAGGAGGCAAAAATTCCTCAATATAATATGTAAGGAATCTAAACACCAAGAGAGTTACACAAATGTTAGAGTAGGTTTATATACATGGCCCCTTCATGTACTCCATAACTCTGTCCCCTTCGAACATATCTCCTTCATGAGCATTTATTAGTACTTTGGTGAAGGAGCTGCCGACATTAGTTTTTTCTTAATCATCTTCAGAGTTTATCTTTGATTTTCAGCATTTTGACCATAATAGGTCTGTTTTGTTTTTTTGTTTTTTTTTTAAAGAAAATCTTGATGATATTCTCTATGTTTTATTGCCATTCGTTACTTCTGACAAGTTCTTGGCCATTATCTCAGAAATATTTCTTCTACCCTGCTCTTTTTTTTAAAAATGGGACTCCAACTATATGTATGTTATACCATTTTGTGTTGTCCCACAATACTTGTGTGACCCTATAGCCTTCTGTTCTCTTTGTTTATTTAGAGGTTATTTGTTTTGTAGACACAAGTTCTCCCTTTGTTATCCAGGCTGGTCTCGAACTCCTGGCCTCAAGGGATCCTTCCTCCTCAGCCTCCCAAAATACTGGGATTATAGGCGTGAACCACAACACATAGCCTATTTAGATCATTTCTATTGCTCTATCCTCAAGTCCACTGATTCTTTCATCGGCTATGTTTAATTTGCTGAAAAGTAACCTGTCTAGTTTCTAGGTTTGATGGAAGTTCTGCCTTTCTTGCCAGATTATTTCCAAGAAGATAAGACCTATCCCTCAGCCCAGCCTCAGTGACATGCTCCCTGCTTCCCACAGGCAGATTTCTTCATGCCAGGCAGCCTGCCTCAGCCCCCAGTCACTCCCTACCCAGTGCCTGCTGTGCCCTGGAGTGGGTCTGATGTGTGGCATAAGACAGCTGTCTTAAGCTCGGCGCCTGTAGCTCAAGCGGCTAAGGCGCCAGCCAAGTACACCTGAGCAGGCGGGTTCAAATCCAGCCCGGGCCCGCCAAACAACAATGATGGCTGCAACCAAAAAATGGCCGGGCGTTGTGGCGGGCGCCTGTAGTCCCAGCTACTTGGGAGGCGGAGGCAGGAGACTCGCTTGAGCCCAGGAATTGGAGGTTGCTGTGAGCTGTGA
>CAUYRH010073426.1:0-10552 GCA_963574655.1 Perodicticus potto
GAATAGAAAACCAAGAAATGAAACTAACATCTTACAACCACCTAATCTTTGATAAACCAATCAAGAACATACCTTGGGGGAAAGACTCCCTATTCAATAAATGGTGCTGGGAGAACTGGATATCCACATGTAAAAGACTGAAACTGGACCCTCACTTTTCTCCACTCACAAAAAATTGATTCAAGATGGATAAAGGACTTAAATTTAAGGCATCACATAATAAAAATCCTAAAAGAAAGCATAGGAAAAACACTGAAAGATATCGGCCTGGGGAAAGACTTCATGAAGAAGACTGCCATGGCAATTGCAACAACAACAAAAATAAACAAATGAGACTTAATTAAACTGAAAAGCTTCTGTGCAGCTAAGGAGACAACAACCAAAGCAAATTGACAACCTACCCAATGGGAAAGGATATTTGCATATTTTGAATCAGACAAAAACTTGATAACTAGGATCTATAGAGAACTCAAATTAATCCACATGAAAAAAGCCAACAATCCCATATATAAATGGGCAAGAGACATGAATAGAACCTTCTCTAAAGAAGACAGACGAATGGCTAACAAACGTATGAAAAAATGCTCATCATCCCTAATTATTAGAGAAATGCAAATCAAAACCACCCTGAGATATCATCTAACCCCAGTGAGAATGGCCCACATCACAAAATCTCAAAACTGCAGGGACTGCAAACTAATACAACCTTTTTGGAAGGAAGTATGGAGTTCTTCTCAAAGAACTCAAGCTAGACCTCCCATTTGATCCTGCAATCCCATTACTGGGCATCTACCAAGAAGGAAAAAATCCTTTTATCATAAGGACACTTGCACCAGACTGTTTATTGCAGCTCAATTTACAATCGCCAAAATCGCCCACCAACCCAGGAATGGATTAACAAGCTGTGGTATATGTACACTATGGAATACTATTCAGCCATTAAAAAAAATGGAGACTTACTTTACACCCTTTGTATTAACCTGGATGGAAGTGGAACACATTATTCTTAGTAAAGCATCACAAGAATGGAGAAGCATGAATCCCATGTACTCTATTTTGCTATGAGGACAATTAATGACAATTAATGACACATTGGGGGTGAGGGAAGGGGAGAGCAGAGAGAGAAAGAATGAGGGAGGGGTGGGGAAAGGAAGAGCAGAGAGAGGGAAGGAGCGAGGGGGGTGGGGTCTTGGTGTGTGCCACACCTTTTGGGGGCAAGACACGATTGTAAGAGGGACTTTACCTAACAAATGCAATCAGTGTAACCTGGTTTCTTGTACCCTCAATGAATCCCCAACAATAAAAAAACCCCTTACTCTCAAAGTGAATACATGTAGCTGAGTCTGTAAGTGTTGGGGGCCTATGGGTATAACTGAGGGTTCTCCAAATTAACGTCTATGTAGACTGTAATGTGTGTTAAAATCTAAGCAATAAAAAATGTGTGAATTTAATCATATGTATGTATATGTGAGATTACCATTGGGAGGGAGGATTTGACAGAGTAAGAAAAAGAAAACTGATATCTATATAATGATCATTGAGCCTACCTCCACACTTCTTGTTCAACAGTTTGATAAAATAAATAATTGCTTACCCTACCATTAATAGGATTTTCTTTTTTTACTTGCAGCTGAATGTGCCTTAACTGATGTCTTTATAACCTGTCCAGGAAGCTCCAGGAAGGTAGGGACCATGTGGTCCTTTTTGTTTACCACTGCTTTCCAGTGCCTGGCCTATAGTAACTACTTAATAAACATGTGCAGACCGATAAACCCTTCACTAAAGAAAGCAATACTCACAGAATTTAGAAAGCTTTAGTAGAGGGCGGCACCTGTGGCTCAGCGAGTAGGGTGCCGGCCCCATATGCCGAAGGTGGCGGGTTCAAACCCAGCCTCGGCGAACTGCAAAACAGAAAAATAGCTGGGCGTTGTGGCGGGTGCCTGTAGTCCCAGCTACTCGGGAGGCTGAGGCAAGAGAATCGCCTAAGCCCAGGAGTTGGAGGTTGCTGTGAGCAGTGTGACGCCACGGCACACTACGGAGGGTGATAAAGTGAGACTCTGTCTCTACAAAAAAAAAGAAAAAAGAAAGAAAAGAAAGCTTTAGTAGATGCTGCGTGGACTGTGCTTGGCTGGTGGCAGTCTTGGGAGAGGCAGGTCTTGTGGTTTTTAGCCCAGTAACCTTTGTATTCTCCCCACCCCCACCTCTGTGGTTCGAGGCATGCTACTACTTCCAAAATCTATAAATGGAGAAAATACAAGTAAATAATGTGTTACCCTTTCATCATTCATAATGCAGCTTTCTATATACACAGTGGTTTGAGTCTGTTCCCCCAATAGTTCGTGTGTTAAAACCTTAATTCTTCAATGTGGCAGTGTTGGGAGGGCTGGCAAAGTGGGAGATGTTTGGGCGATGGCCTTTTTCATTAATGCCTTCCCCTCAGGATTGGGTTAGTTGTTGCATGAGTTCAGCCCCCTTTTCTCTCCCACAAATGTGCCCTCTAATCTCTTTCACTTTTCCACCATGCTATGAAGCAGCACCAGGCCCTCGCCGGGTGCAGCCACCTGATCTTAGACTTGCCAGGATCAAGGGCCGTAAGTTGAATAAATCCCTCTGGGACTTCTTTTTTGGACTCTGGCTACAGGGCTAAAGGACGCTATTTGTGTAGATGAAACTTTCTACCTTTCATAGCTGCTGTATTTCCTGAGAATATCAATGCTTCCTTTTGTACAATTCAAATATGCACAAAATCCTTTCAGTAAAATTCCAGAATCTCATCTGCCTGCTATTAAATGTCCCACACAGCATACTTTAAAATGGTTTTATTTTCTGTCACTTTTCCTTATCAGTAGAAAAGGAGAAAGACGCAGATTAGTGAGGATGTGAACATTAGCAGCATAACAACATCCATAAATGTTTCAATAATGTGTTGACTGGAGAGTGTTTTCGCAGTTCCAAAAAGCTTTCCTCACTCAAAAGAAGAAAGTGCCATCATCACATTCTTGAGAATGTTTTTCTAAACTGTAGACACGGTCTTTTGCACATCACTACAGGACTTTCAAGCATGCTGCTTGTTTGCTGTTCAAGGCTGACGCTAATCCTGAGCCCGTTCCTTTGAGGCCTCTCTCAGTGCATGGCTAGAAGCTAGTGGTTTTACTTGGGCTCTTTTAAATCAAGGCTCTTACCCAAGAACCAGCCAAAAAGCCACCAGGAGCTGAGAGCTTTGGGAGCTGTCTTGCTCTTCCCCCACCTTTCTCCTTTCAGTTGGGAGTGCTCACTGGTCCTAGGCTTCATGGCTTTTCTTTCTGTGCATCTTTGCAAGCTCCAGCTTTTAGTACTAATCAAATTATTCTCTGATGGTTCATAGAGCAAGTTCCCTATGGAAGAAATCTGGTTATCAGCTTGTCCTTCCATTGTCAAGTTTTGTCTCAAGTCAATGGTCAGTGGATGAATTGGTTGATGCTAAACCTGGTGCTGAGGCCTGGATGATGACTGGGTGGGAGTGGGGGGTCGGGTGTGACCTGCACCAAGTGTACAACAAAAGAGGGAACAAGGGCAACTTTTTTTTTGGAGACAGAGTCTCACTATGTCACCCTCAGTAGAGTGCTGTGGCATCACAGCTCACAGCAACTTCAAGCTCCTGGGCTTAAGCAATTCTCTTGCCTCAGCCTCCCAAGTAGCTGGGACTACAGGCGCCGGTGGCACAACACCTGGCTATTTCGTTGTTGTTGTTGTTATTGTTGCAGTTGACATTGTTGTTTAGCTGGCCCAGGCCAGGTTCGAACCCATCAGCCTTGGTGTATGTGGCTGGCGGCATAACCACTGTGCTACATGCTCCAGACCACGGGGGCAACTTCTTAAGGAAATTACGAAACAGGCTTCTTTTGTATTGTGAGTAGAATTTCCTTAAAAGTTTAACATTCATCTAGATGTTCTTTGGATTTGCTGGTTTTAGTGCTGTATTAACTGTATGATGTGAATTCAACGCTGCACTTTCATTGTTTCTTCCTGCCACTACAGTATGCAAAGCACCGGGAGAATCTAAACCTATTTCACAGTGGAAGGACCCAGAGAGGGTAGGTCACTGTCCTAAGGTCACGGGACTACAGAAGGGCAGAGAATGAGAAGTGGATCTTCCAAATCCCAGACAGAGACTTTAACCAGCACCATAACACTGGACCTGGGATAGAGAGCCCAGGTAATATTCAGGATAGCTAGGACATGTTAGTATATGCTAGTATATCCCCAGGGGATTTCTCTCTTTTCCTGTGTAAGAGGATATACGAAAGAGAAATAAATGGCACCTTACGGAGTTCTAATGCATGATTATTATTATAAAACATTTAAAATGTAAACCTGGCACCGTTTCAAAACTTGCAAGTTAACGAATCATCTTAAAATTTATTCTTATTACAGAATCTCATGCCGCACATTCAGTTTTTTTTTAAATACTTAGGAAAAGTTTCGATAAATGCGTGGCAAATGTGTGCATACATTAATTATTAGTATGAATGAAAAAATCACCTTTTACGAAATTTTGATTTTTAATTTCAGATCAATATGAGGGCACAAATGTTTAGGTTATATTATTTTCATTTCTAAGGTAAAGTTCAAGTTGTAGTTGAGCCCAGGGGATGTGCTGAGCACCATCACACTGCATGTTAGGTGAGAGCCCGCCCAGCACCCTCTCTCCTCTTTTTCCTCTCCCTTCTCCCTCACTAGACCACACTTGCTATTTTCTTTCGTGTGGCTTGTAGTTGTTTATATATGGGTTTCGTATTAGTGTTGAGTATGCTGGATACTTTTTCACAAAATTTTTTTATTAATTCAGTCAACTAAACTCAATTAATTTCAAGAAGCATATCAAAGAATTATTTCTAGATGGTTTTTTTTTTCCTTGAGGGACACAGCGCTAAGGACAATCGTGTCAGCTCTTCAGCTTTGGTTTGACCTGCCTTGTCAAATGCTTTGCGAAATGATATTCAGAACGGCGCCGTGTGATGTCAGCTTGCATTAATTCTGTCCCAGAAAGAGGTGCTCAGTATTCAAACTGTGTTTGTACTGGCACAGTCTATTTATGTTTCAGCTTCATTTCTGAAGGTTTACAAGTACTGCTTCCTTTAGAAGATTCTGTTCTTTTTTGTACTTTCTCTTTGAAAGGACAATAATGATGTCCCATAAAGGTGCTTTCAGGGAGGTCGTTAAGAAAATAACACATATTCCAGAGAACTGAAGAAAAGAGTTATTTATTGATGTTAAACTTAACTATTCTCTTTATAGATAATTTATGAAAAATTAAAACTACCTCTTACCACTTAAGGAAAGATATCTCAGTGAAGTGACGTCATCAACAGTATTGTATTTGTTTTTATGTCAAAGGTAATTAATTTGTCTTCAGCTATCAAGAATCATAGGTATATGTTACTAAAATTAGGTAATTTCCTTTAAGTCAAATTACAATAGTGATTAAATTACAATAATAATGTTTGTATATTAGCAAACACCTAAATGTTTCACTGATTGAGTAATATGGGGTAAGGAAAAACATTCGTTTAAAATTTCTTCATTTGAAAGAACAATATAAATCAATAATCCAGTATTTTATTAGAAAACAATGAAGAGAAAGATTTTATTAAGATTCTAGATCTAGACTTTGATGATTTTGAAATGAATTTTTGGTTTCCTTGAATATCCTAGGAACCAATTAGAACAGTGGTTCTCAACCTTCCTAATGCCGCAGCCCTTTAATACAGATCCTGGGGGTCACGACCCACAGGTTGAGAACCGCTGAATTAGAATAACATCAAATACAATCAGATAGCAACTATAATTCAGTTGATTGCTAAAGGTCTTTTTCAAACTTTGTCCTAGCCACCTTTTTTCTGAAGCCGGTTTCTGGCTGGTTCTGTCAATACCAAGGGTTCTTGTATGATGACAGCTGGGTAATTTTTGCCCAATAGTTCCACTTCCACTTGCTGTCCCACTTCACTTAGTTCCACAGGGACGTAGGCAAAAGCCAGACTCTTCTGGATGCTGTAACTGTAGCTTCCAGACGTCGTGTTGCCGACGACCTGGAAAACAAGTCACAACAGTCCCCAGAATCTCAGTCACAGAACGATGCTCCACATCTCCAGATGAAGAACCTAAACTAAAAGGGAGGGGAGGGGAGGGGGGAGGATGGGTGGAGGGAGGGCAATTGGTGGGATCACACCTACGGTGCATCTTAGTAGGGTACGGGTGAAACTTATTAAATGTAGAGTATCAATGTGATTAAGAAAATGCTATGAGGGCTATCTCTCACAGTACGATCAAAATGTTTCTGATTGTATATGAAGCACATCCGGCCCTATGATTGCACCAATGTGCACAATTATGATTTAATAAAATTATTAAAAAAAAAAAAAGAACCGAAACTAGATAGTCAACTTACAACGTGGAGTTTTATGAGATGCTGCCTGTGGGGGCAACACCAGACACAGGAGGAAAACGTCACATGTTGAGATTACTCAGAGTTTATAAATCATGAAAAATAATTCTGAAGGTACACATCCGTATTACTCTGAAATTTCTCATTTTCAATTAATAACACAAAATTTCTTAATACCTACTGTTCTTTTACTCACTTTCACTCCAAGAAATCTGATAGGAGGAAGAATCAGATACCATAAAATAAAAATTTCTCCTCTATCATCAAACTAGCATGAGGAAAATAGATAAGAGGAGTGAAAAATCTAAACACCCAATGCAAACATAGTCAACTGTCCCTGTTGAGATGTAGAAAATGGCCTGCCAAAATAGTGGGGAACTACCTATAGGTATTGATATACATGTTAGCAGTAAGTCAATGTGAAGCAAACATTCTATAAGAAGGATTATATGCAGTATAACTAATATGTCATAATTCTTAGCAACTGCAAGTCACTTAAATGGTAATTTTAACACTGCTAGCTCTACCCTGTATAAAATATGTGGCTAGAGCAGTGATTTTCAACCACTGTGCCAGCACACTGGGGGGCCATGAGAAGGTCTTAGGTGGGCTGTGAAATTTTGAAAAGATCATTAATTAAATTTTCAAAAGACAGTGGTGCCAACAAGAACAAAAAAAAGACGGTGGTGCCTATGGCTCAGTGGGTAGGGCACTGGCCCCATATACTGAGGGAGGTGGGTTCAAACGTGGCCCCTGCTAAACTGCAACAAAAAAATAGCCTGTGTTGTGGCGGGCACCTGTAGTCCCAGCTACTAGGGAGGCTGAGGCCAGAGAATTGCCTACGCCCAGGAGTTGGAGGTTGCTGTGAGCTGTGATGCCACGGCACTCTACCGAGGGCGATAAAGCAAGACTCTGTCTCTAAAAAATAATAATAATAATAAATAAAAATAAATTTTCAAAAGAAGTTCAAAGCACAGTAAGTGTATAAATTTTTTTACTCTCTCTCTTTTTTTTCGATCAACAATTTAAGTTGTGCCACAAAAGTTCAACTAAAGGTTCAAGTATGCCGCGAGATAGAAAAGGTTGAAAAACACTGCCCTGGAGAAACAATTAGAATCCTGGTACCTCCCCTCAAATGCTTATAGTCTGTAAAACAGAGTTTGGGGTTTGCTCTTTGTACCCTGTCTTCAGAAAACAGGAAGAGACCTGAGCGAGTCTCTGGGTGCGACTCTGACTCCCTGGTGAAAAGCCCATGGTCGCCCCTGCACCGTTTCTCCAGCCCTCCCCTCTCCCACATCCTGGCAGTAACTCATCTCGCAGGCATTTCTGCATTAGTAACCCGAGAAATAGAGTCCTTAGTTTGTGAGTGCTATTTTAAAAGTATGTTGCCTTTTGCTAGAATTTACTTTCACTTCCACTTTAATTTCTCTCTAATCTAGGGGCAAGCAGCCCAGGGTATTTTAGAAGTGTGACCTTTCCTTTCATCTCGTTACTACATCTCCAGGGAAATGTTTTTCTGGGATAAATTTTAAATAGTTGTACCTTAAAATCTTCCAGGTTCAACGAGATCCATTCCTTCTTTTTTGTTCAGTGAACGGTAAGAACAACCTGTCCCCATCCTCTGCCTACTGGATTCTTATTCTTTGTTGAATAGGACACTGGCTATTTCTTTTTTACCGATACAAATAATTCTGATTTTTTTAACCCTTTCTCTTTCCTCTCTTAAATTATGAGAAATCGCTAACAAACTTATAGAAGACAATATGGCAAATGGTCTTTGAAGGAAGTTAACAGAATTTAAGTTGAATTTTGTGTTTTTCTTTGGATGTGCCTGCGTGTTTTAGTTTATAAATAATGAAAAAGAAAACCTTCTAAACCTTCCAAACATCCCCACAAAACTCTTCTTCAAAACTTCCTTCCAAGCTAAGCTTCTTTTATAACTAATCTACTGAACATAATGAAAGCCCTTCTTAGGACCTCGATTTTTAAAAATTAAACCTTATTTAAAATTATCTTCTCTTTCTGTAGCACTGCCAATTGGATTTTACTTTTCCTTAGGGCATTCCTCACTATCTGACATGGCATATACTTTATTTTGTTCATTGTCTGTCTCTCTCCCCCCTGGAATGTAAACTCCATAAGGACAGAGATTCTGGTCCATTTTCTTCACTGCTGTATACCCAGTGCCTAGAATAGTACTCAATAAACAGTTGCTGAATAAATGAATAAATTTGGACCCTATCTCCAGCATTGGGAAGATTTGCGAAAACAAAATATCACATACCAAAAGCAACACAAGTCAGGACAAAGTCAGGAAATAAAAAGCAAAAAGTATTCCCTTGTCATTCCAGAGTATAAAGAGGATCAAAGGAGGGCCTTTGAAAAAGAAGATCAAAAGAAGGACCATCTGCATGATCAGATGATATATTAGGAAATTTAAGAGATATAATTCTATAATTAGATTCGCAGCTCTATAAGCAGATGGCATGAGGTGGGAAAGATGAAATATGATATATAGCTTGTAAACTCAGAGTACATACACATAGGGCAAAATTTTAAAGTGGAACGTGGGCTTTCAGGGTTTTTTAAAATTTTAATTGGGGTCTCATCATATTTAAGACAGCTAAAAATCTATCCGTTAATTGTGGCTGACATGGAGGTTGCATAGAGTATTATAACTTAAACCCTTTTTCATTCCATGGCTGAATAAAACAGAATGTTGGTGGAAGGGTAAGTAGAGACCATACTGAGACAGTTGGATGGGAATAGAGTCAAAAATATAGAGCCATGGCTTCTCGGCGCCTGTAGCTCACCGGCTAAGGCACCAGCCACATACACCAGAGCTGGCAGGTTTGAATCCAGCCTGGGTCAGCCAAACAACATGACAAGTACAACCAAAAAATAGCCGGGTGTTGTGGTGAGTGCCTGTACTCCCAGCTACTGGGAAGGCTGAGGCAAGAGAATCACTTAAGCCCAAGAGTTAGAGGTTGCCGTGAGCTGTGACGCCACA
Source organism: Perodicticus potto (assembly GCA_963574655.1). Classification (NCBI taxonomy): domain Eukaryota; kingdom Metazoa; phylum Chordata; class Mammalia; order Primates; family Lorisidae; genus Perodicticus; species Perodicticus potto. The sequence continues at coordinate 9,435 of CAUYRH010073426.1, forward strand.
GCCCTCTACTGAGGGCAACATAGTGAGACTCTGTTTAAAAAAATATATATATATATATGTATGTGTGTGTGTGTGTGTGTGTGTGTGTGTGTATATAAATAAAGCCATGGAAAAATGAAATGGAGGAAATGTAACACTTGTAAGGCACTTAAATGGTCATTTTAACACTTCTAGCTCTACCACATACAAAATATTTTGCTAGACACACTAGCAGAATGACTAAAACAAAATTAGAGTAAAGAGAACTTTAGACATTATCTCCTCCAGTGGCTTCATCTTATAGATAAGAAAACGGAGGCCCCAAGATGAGGCCAGGGTCAAGTCAAACAGTTAGTTTGGCAGAGCTGGTTATCAGTAGAAATCTCGTGAATTGTGGGCAATCTGAAATTGGAGGAGGAGCATACATTAGGAAAAGAGGGCTAAACAAGAGATGTAGAACAGAAAGAGGAGACAAAGAGGAAAGTAGGAACAGTTCACACAGAAGAGCAAACTTAGCCCAGCTTAAGGAGGAGGTAGAGGTCAGCCTGTCAAGTCTGAGAGGTAAAGGAACTTGAGATCTGAGAAAAGTCTGTTGGCTTTGTAGTACCTGATAACATCCACCTGCTACTCAGATGTATAAGCATTGTGTGAGTATCTATTTAAATTATTAGGAGACATAGGAAAAGATCAGTGGAGACAGAAAAGGGAATAGATTGGAGTATTCTGCATTCCTTCCAGAAAAGGACCAGAAATTCACAGTCCAAAAAGACCTGGGTTGGAAATTGGCTCCATCAACCACTGGCTGTGTAACCTCAAGCAAAATGCAGATAATCAGACATATCTGAAGTTATAAAATTAATTAACTGAGAGAGCACCTGAGCAATATCTGCTATATATTAATAGTAAGAACTCAGTAGACATCAGTTCTACATCAAACTGGTCCACACCTTAGCCTAAATTGCCAATTTTCTACTAATCCGAAAGCTCTGCTTTGACACCACTGACTTTCCCCACCCCTAGCACTTTTTTTGTTACTGAAGAGATGGAGAAAATGGAAACAATATTGAGTAGGCTGCAGTAAACGGGGGGGGGGGGGGGGGGGACCCCCGGGCACAGAATCGCTTGGGGGTTGGGTATTG
>CAUYRH010073427.1:0-19383 GCA_963574655.1 Perodicticus potto
TCAGTTTAAGAAATGTGCCACTTATGCCTGTTTCCTTAAGTGTTCTTGTTAGAAAAGGATGCTGAATTTTGTTGAATGTTTTTGTGTGTCTACTGAGAGGATCATATGGTCTTTGTTTTTGGCTTTATTTATTTGGTGAATTACATTTATAAATTTGTGTATATTAACCAGCTTTGCATCCCAGGGATATACACACACACACACACACACACACACACATATATATAATGATCAAATATTTTTTAATATGTAGCTGTATTTTATTTGCTAGGATTTTATTGAATATTTTTGCATTAATATTCATTAGTGAGATTGGTTTGTAGTTCTTTTTTGTTGGATCCTTTGCTGTTTTTGATATCAGGGTGATGTTAGCTTCATAAAACATGTTGGAGAAGGTTTCTTCCTTCTCAATGTTTTAGAATAGGTTCTGCAGTAGAGGTACAAGCTCTTCTTTGAAACTTTGATCAAAATCTGGAGTGAAGCTATCTGGTCCCAGGGTTTTTTTGTTTGTTTGTTTTTAAGAGGGGAAGCTTTTTTCTTGTTCCTTCGATTTTGGTGCTTGATATTCATCTGTTCAAGAGATCTACTTCTGGCTCGGCGCCTGTGGCTCAACAGGCTAAGGCGCCAGCCACATACACCTGAGCTTGCAGGTTCGAATCCAGCCCAGGCCCACCAAACAACAATGGTGGCTGTGACCCCCCTCCCAAAAAAAAAAAAAAGAGAGATCTACTTCTTCCTGGTTAAGTCTTCCTGGTTAACCATACAACCATGGAGGTTGTAAGATTCCAGGTATTTGTCCATTTTCTCCACATTGTAAAATGTCTGGGTATAGAGTTTTGTAGTAATCAGAGATGATCTCTTATATTTCTATGGTATCTGTTATTATTTCTCCTTTTTCATTTTGATTGACGCTGTTAGAGATCTTATTTTTCTATTCTGGGCAATGGTTTATTGATTTGTTTGTCTAATCGAAGGACCAAATTTTTGTTTCATTAATTTTTGATTCTTTTGTTTTCAGTTTCATTTATTTCTGATTTAACTTTGATTATTGCTTTTCTTCTGCTAGGTTTGGAATCAGATTGCTCTTTCTTTTCCACTTTGAGATCATTCATTAAGTTGTTTATGTTCTGTTTTTCAGATGTGGGCATGTAAGGCAATAAATTTCCCTCTTTAAAGTGATTTTGCAGTATGCCACAGGTTTTCATACCTTGTGGTTTCACTGTCATTATGTTCAAGGAATCTAATAATTTCCTTCTTTATCCTCTTCTCATCCAACTGTCAGTTAGCATAAGGTTGTTTAGTATCCATGACTTTTTACTAGAGTTAAGTTCTGCCTTTATTCCTTTGTGTTCTGAAAAGATACAAGGTATAATTTATATTCTTTTCATTTTATTTTGATGTGTCTTAGGATATGATCAGTTTTGGAGTATGATCCACAGGCTGATGTGAAGAATGAGTACTTATTAGCTTTGGGATGGTATGTTCTGTATGTGACTATTAAGGCCATTTGTTCTAGGATCAGATTTATGTCCCTTATTTCTTTGTTTAGTTTCTCTTTAGAGGATCTGTCCAGTTCTGTCAGGGGGGTGCCACATGCTGTGATCCATCAGGCTGTTCCTGCCCAGAGGCCTTCCCAGGATGGCAGTGCAGTGTGGGAAGTCAAGCCATCACAAGCTCAAGCCCTCACAAGGCCATTCTGGTGAGTTCCAAAATCCACAAAAACAGCAAGATAGGCCTTCTTTGCCTCTAGCCCTTTGCCAATGGGCTGGCCATCCAGCCTCTGCACACACCTAGACATCTGCATTCTATGCTGGTCTTCCACTGTTTCTGACTTCCTCCTCAGCTCCTTTCTCACTGTGCCCCCAGAAAAATGTTTCTGAGAGGGACAATATAGCCAGAAGTGGCTGGAGTTTACTCTCCCCTATCTCCCCAAGAGTAACTGGTGAGGAGATGTCCCTAGTACACCATCTTTGAGCTCCTCCTTTCCAGTGATATAACTTGGATGTTGGTCCTCTCCAAATCTCATGTTGAAGTTTGAATCCCAATGTTGGAGGTTGAGCCAAGTGGGAAGTGTTTGGGTGATGCCAATGAATCTCTCATGTTTGCTTTGTTGGCTTCCCAGGATAATGAGGGAGTTCTCTTCCTATTACTTCAGGTGAGAATTGTTGGTTTAAAATAGCAGGGACAAAAACAACAAACAACAACAAAAACACAGCGGGGACACTTTCTCAGATCTCTCTTGCTCCCTCTCTTCCCATGTGACATGCCTACTCCCCTTTGCCTTTCACATTAATTGGAAGCTTTCTGAAGACCTCACAGGAAGGAGATGCTGGTGCCATGTTTCATCTATAGCCTTTGGAACTGTGAGCCAACAACCTTTCTTCATTACCTAACCTCAGGTATTTCCTTGATAGCAACATGAAAATGAGTAAGACACCAAATTAGCATTATGCCTTACTTGTATCTGCCATATTCCCAATGTGTTTGGTTTTGACTTTAAAGTAGCAAATAACCTCCTCTAGACAGGACTCTTTCCTTACTCCTTACAATAGTCTCTTAAGACAAGCTGCAGTGTATTAACAGACATTTACAAATTATATAGCCATATATCACTGAAGATGCCAAGAGAAATTTAACATATTAATGATATGGGGTTACTCAGCCATATAACAATAATTGCATTGGGGCAGTGTGATAGAATGACAGTCATGACACAGAAAAACACAAAGGTTATTTATCAGGTAAGTCTTTTCCATGGACTCCAAGCTGAAACAAATCTAAGAGTCCTAATTCATGTCTACTGACTATTCCTTGCTACCTTGTGAGCATTTCTCCACATGCCTCTTAGCTAGAAAGCAGGAGATAATAACTTCCTTTACACTTCTACTTCTTTTCTGTCCAATTGACCTACAGTCATGACTTTTTTTGAAGGCTCTCAAACATTGATCTCTTAATCAGTCAGCTCTAGTTTGTAATTTCCTACTGGCCCTTTCTGCCCATACTATCTGCTACTTTGTTGAAAGTGCTATATACCAAAAATGGAACACTTTTCTCCTTCCAAAATCAAATGCCCTTCATAAAATGCCTATTTCATTCATCCAGGCCACAAAACTTGGACACTCTTGGGCTGATAAATAATAAATTACCATGCTCCATCAACTCTTCCTTTCAGTTTTGACATTCATTATACTTCCTTCCCATTCCTACTACCACCACTCTTTTTCAAACACTTATTAATTCCAGCATAATTTATTACACTATCCTCCCATGTAGTCTCCCAACCTCTGGGTTGTATTCTCTACAAACCACTTTGTACCTTATATTCAATCCTGTTTATTTCTTCTTATATCTAACAACCCTGTGTGAAATTGCTCCCTCATTTTTACCCTATGTTAAGAATTAATTAATATCAAGAAATTGAAAATCTTTGGAAAATAAGTCCTAATTTGAATCAATTACTACTTCCAAATGCAATGCTAAATATTAGGACCTTTATGGACTGGATGTACCTCTACATCTATACGAATGTATAGTGAGTTTAAATCTTATCCACAAACTCTTGCTTTCCTCTCTAACTTTCCCTTCCACAGCAATAAAATGTTACCTACTTTCATGAGCGAGAAGTCTTGCTTTGACACCTTGTGTTGTCACTATTTGGAGGTTAGTGGTGAACAAGAAGGGCCATAAGGACAGAGAAATAAGAAGGGAAAATAAACATTCTTATTTAGTATTTCAAAATATTATCTTTATTCCTCATTCTGTCTAGTAAATATTTGTGCCTCCATGAAGACATTTCATTTCTCATTTGGCTATTCCTGCATACGTAGAGACATGCACATACAACATATACCCCAAACAAGTAGAAACTGGATATTTGTCTTGAACTTCTTTCTGAAGAATATCAACTTTTTTTTTTTGAGACAGAGTCTCACTATGTCACCCTCAGTAGAGTGCCGTAGCATCTCAGCTCACAGTGACCTCAAACCCTTGTGCTTAAGTGATTCTTTTGCCTCAGCCTCTCAAGTCCCACCTGTAGCTGAGACTACAGGTGCCCAGCCCAATGCCCAGCTACTTTTTGGTTACAGTTGTCATTTTTGTTTAGATAGCCTGGGCCAGGTTTGAACACGCCATCCTTGGTATATGTGGCCAGCGCCGTAACTGTTGTGCTATGGGTGCTGAGCCAAGAATAACAACTTTTCTAGATTTGTATCCTTCTCAATACTGGATCTCTTTCTACCCTCATTCTGGGAATTTCAACTCTTTATACAATCAGACCTATGTGTGAGCTTTGAAAGAGCTCACATAAAAGGGACAAGAATGAGTAATTTAGCTTACAAGCTGTGGGTTGTGTAGGTTGATTCCCCAAACTGAATCCCCTGTCATACACTCTTCTTTCTCAGAAATTTTGTTAGTCTTCTGGCCCTGGCAATTTGTTTCAAGAAGGGAAAATGTTGCTAAATGAGGCTTGACTCTTAAGAGGTTAGTAGTTATTCTCCAGTTTCTGCATTACCATCTATGGGTTTTCTTTAATGGTAAGAGCATCCCAGAAAGGTGAGAATTCAAAAGAAGGGTGTTTTCTTATTCACTTAGTGACTGTATTAGAAAGATTCATTTGATCATCCTTGCCTTGCTATATGGTTTATTATGCCTTTCTGAAAATGCTTCTGGTGATGGTTCATGGGTATGCCATTTTTTAGGTCTGAGGGATTACTTCTGTTTTTCAAGCCAGGACTTGTCCCACTGGGGATAACACTTCTGTATTCAAGAAGAGGTTCAGTTTTTTCAGAAATTAAATCAAAGACTGATCTCAACAATAATCTCTAAGAAATCTTCATTATACCCTCCCTTTCATCCTTCTGCTCACTATCCCGCATCTAAATAAGAAATTCAAAGCATTTGGTAGTAAATTTTAAAACCCATTGACCTCACAGCCCACCAGTACTACTTTTGAAATAGTACTCTGTCTATACAGAAATTTTTGTCATAACATTCTTGGGTACAAGCTAATATATTCTGAGGCTCCTGGGTTATGAAGGACGGTAAAATAGTCTCAAGGCTGTCTCTGCCCCATTTACCTAAACATAGAACACATTTACTTTTATTTTTCTACTTCAGTGCCATGACAGGAAAATGAAATCACAAATTTTAATGTTCTATATGCATCAATCAGGAAACAACAACAAAATTTTATCCTGCCACATATGTATGAATAAAAAAATGTTATTTACTTCTCAAGTTAATTATACTAAAATATCATTGACAATGTATGGTTTTAGCTATTTATACAGTATCAGTGAAAGTTTAGCCCTAATTTGCCTGGAGTTTTTCATCGTTCCTCTTTGTATCCAAAGATTTGTATTTAGACATCCATGGTTAAAGCCGTGATGATTATCTTTGAATAGAACAATATGCAATTATCTATGTAGGACTCAAACCAAACACTGTGGTCTAGCTAATAAATATGCCGCAAGATTTATACAGAAATATTATTTACCCATGTGACTATTTTCAAAAAGAATTTTTACAGAGGTTTCCTATGCATGAAATCTATACAAAAAGGCTATAAAATGGAAGAAAAAAGATAATTATAAAAGAAAACTACATTAAGCTGTGAGTTTCCTAACAGTCAAAGCAAAATTATAAATGAGATTAATAAGGTAGTGTTTATTATTTGATTTTTTAAAAAGTTCACCTGAAGACAGTTATCTTTGCTTTCATCTGAAACTGAACTATTATAACAATGTGCCATAATTGTCTGTATATAAGAAACATTGGACCGAAGGGACAATATTAGAGAAGAAATTTTCAGGAGGCAATTTTTAAATATATCCTCAATGAAAAGGCTGGCTTAATACTAATTTATAATTTTGAAAACGATGTCTACCAACAGTTATGTTAATTAAGTCCAGATATGTGGTAATCTAACTTTATTCAGAATTTTACACTAAGTACATGTTAACAAGCATTTTTTCTATATTTTCCTTTCCTCTCAAATATCAAGAGCCTTCACTTACCTTATATTTTAAATCAGCATGTTAATGTAAGAAGTTACTATTACTATTACTATTTGGCCATTGAACTCACCAATGGACCATTGTCCACTGAACTCACACAATTAGTGCATAAATGTATATTATCTCATTTATCTTCACAACACAAACTAAGGATAAGGAGTTAACTTCATGCTTTACAGTTGCATAATCTGTAGTGCCAAATGAAGTGACTTACTTACCTGGAAACCACATAGTTGACTAGTATAGAGCTAAGACTATAAAACAGGCTATCCTAACCTTGAGCCTGATGTTCATTCAATTATACTGTTGCATAGGTAAAACATAAACTAGACAAATGTCCACATAATGTGGGAATAAAGCATTCTCAACAAGATCACAGGTACAATATTATCTACACAGGTATTAATAGTTTTCCTCTATTCCCTAGGGCTAAATGGCTATGAGGCAAAATGAGAAGTTTCCTTAAATTTTAAATCAAAAAGTTTTAAAAACATTCAAGTTCCTAATGTTGAAAATATACTGATAAATAATGCTACTAAGATTTTTCAAAATGAACAAATGCTCTATAGAATACAGCTCAGAAACACTGAAAGAACCCAGGAATCCTGACTCAACAGCTGAAACCCATTGACCTCACAGCCCACCAGTACTACTTTTGAAATAGTATCCAAGGATCCTGTGGCATCCTTGGGTCTCTTCTGCTTTTTGTTAAGTGTTATTTAAAGCACACATGTAATAAGTGCCCATTTGCTAAATGAAACTCTGTGCTATACTCCCATCAAAGATTCATGCTACCATTTTAAAACCAAATGCTCATTCTCAAAATATAACAGGAAGTACAGTAAGAGGGGAAACAAACTTTTCATACATTGGATATGTGTAAGGATGTTCACTCTTTTATCAGAGCTACATAGACTCAAGAGCTCAAAGAGGAGTGGCTTATAGGGATGCTGCTGATCCTGCCCTTTCTACCTGCTGCCACTCTCCAAAGCTGTGCCTGCCTAGAGAAGAATCACTTGTCCTTTCTAGCTAATGACATGCATCTTTGTAGCTCTTTTAGGTTAGAGAAGACTGCCAAAACATGAAGATGAGAAATATTCTCTCCACCAGAACAAGATCTCTCTGCTATGTCCTGTTTGGCAGTTGAAGAAAAAGGAAATAGAATTTAAAACTGTTGATCCAGGGTAATTGTCAAGCACTTGAGTAAGGTACTTTCAGCTAGATTTTCTGTTTTAATCCTCAAAGCAAATCTGGAAAGTAAATGTAATTGTTTCATTTTGCTTGTGAGGAAATTAAGGCTCAGAAATGTTAACTAATGTCAAACTGGTAGCAATCAAGTCCATCTGATTCCTCCCATGTTTTCTCAGGACCACAACCATCACTGTGTCTTTAAGAGACTTCTAATTCTATAGGACTAATTCACACTGACTAGATTAAAATAAGGCCTTCAGCGAAGCCACATGTCACGTAAGATTTAGCCTCAGAGTTGCCTTGAGCAGAGTCAAGGACAGAAGAAATGGCAATAGAGGTGTTGCAATGGTTAGAACAAATATTCAACATGGAATGAGAAGACACAGAAGAGACAATTACATTTGAAGATGGATTGGGGGTTTAGGGCCTAAAACTGATATAGATGAAGGGAAGAGCACATTAAGGAAAATAATACAATATTACAAATGCAAAACTCTACATACTTTCTTAGAAGGGCAAACCAAGTAAGCAACCCTCCAGGTTAAGTACCTTTAGCTTCAAACTAAATCTGTTTCTGCTTACAGTATTCTACAAAATAAACTCTGGAGCAAAGGTAGTTAGGAAGATATGGATGAGCTAAAGACACATGGAGTTATGTGTTCCTAGGGTAAAGAAAAAATAGCTTGGCTTCTAACTTTGTACTTCAGTACAAGAAACAATAATGAATTATTAGCAAAAAATTAAACCTTTCCCAGTAAACAAGGGTGGGCACAAATAACTAAAATATCTCTTTATTTCCCAATTTCAGTCACTATTCTTTGGAAGTAAAGATATCTTCACTTGAATTCCAACCCCGATCACACCCAATATAAAAAAGGACTCTGAAAATTATGAACATAGAATTTAATACAAGAGGAGAAATACAATGTATGCCAAGAAAATAGTGTAGTATAAATGGAAAAGATTAGGGTAACTACTGGTACACTTAGGGGAAAATTGGTATTTACATAAAGATGACTTAGTTTTGTTTATATACAAACAAAGCTGTATCAACCATTTTACATTCTACAGATAAATCTATTTAAAAGTCATCTCTAGATTAAAGGGTTACTTTCTCAGTGATTGGGCAGTTGATGTAAGTCCATCAAAGTGGCTGCAAATACTAATTGTATTGGTTTTCATTCTAGTGCTTTGGTCATATAGATGAAGCTAGTACGTGGATCGATGGGCCTCTAGACAAAAATACAGATTTGAGAGTATTATGATACAAGTGTGTATTAGGTGTGACTACAGTCTCTTGAGAACAGTTTTTCCAAAACTAGAATTGAGACAGTCAAATGAGCATTGTTCTTCAAAGTGGTCACACATTTATTTTAACAATGATGTTACTGCACAAACATTTCTGAAATTACTTAGTGAGATTAGCTGCAAAGCCTGATATACACAGTTGTGAGTATCCTCACTAATGGCAAATCTTGGTCCTCTAAGGGACAATTTAATTTTTTAAAACAGATAAAAGTCAGTTAGAGCTTATGAATAGGGTGAGTGATCAAACTGCTAACACATTTGAATCAAAAATGAAGTGTGACTATAAAATAATCAAACTGATCATCTAATGTAGGTCAGAATGAGGTTCTGAATGTAGTTCCAAAGGAGGAATTTACAGAAAATATTTTACCTATTAGGTTCCTGCTCTCTCAGAAACTGTTGTTTCTAATTCTCCCAGGTAGCAACTACCTACCTGAGAATGGTAGTTCTATAAGCTAATGGACAATGCTTGGTATGACCTACCTGATTAAGGCCCAGCTGATTTACACAAAAGGTAAAGAAAAATCTCTGCCATATCCACACACATAACCTTTATACAGCTTCATTAATATGCACTGAAAATCACAAGATACAAAAATATAGCTAGTGGAAACTCACCCCTAAGACTAAAGGAGGACTTGGAGGAAGAAGAGAAGTAAAGATGATTATTCAGTATAGTAATCTTCTAGGAATTATGCTAAGCATTATGATAGGAACTGTACTAGTGATGCACTAGGTACTTTAAATACCTTTTTTATCATTTAATATCATACTTGTTATATGGTGTATGTAATTTAATATACTACTGAGGAATTAAAATAAACCTAAGGAATATGTATGATTATTCCCATTTTTTATTTTTATTAAATTATAAACACATAGATCATGTATACATTAATGCATGTATGGGGTACAACGTGCTGATACCATATAGAATCAGGAGAGTTTACGATTATTCCATTTTTTTTTTTTTTTGGCGGTTTTTGGCTGGGGTTGGGTTCAAACCCGCCACTTCTGGCATATGGGGCCGGCACCCTACTCCTTTGAGCCGCAGGCACTGCCTTAGATTATTCCCATTTTTAATAGACACAGAAATATTAAGTAACTTGTTCAAGGTCTCACAGCAAGTAAATGGCAGAACCAGTAAAGAAATCCAGGTCTGGTTAACTACAAGTCCAATGCTTCTTGTAGGATACTATAGGACACATGTTCTCTTACTGTTAGTATTTATACAGTTGGGTACCTCATTCACTCATTAAACATACCTTTTATGCACCAGAACACTTCTAGATGTTTAAAATATGCAAGAAAGAGGACAAAGCCCTACCTTGCATGGAAGTTACATTCTAGTGGAAGGGTGAAGGGAGGCATAATGAGATAAATAGATTAATCAAATAGTGTGTTAGATAAATAGTATGTTGAAAAACAAAGTGAAGGAGGAAAGAAGGAGAGAGGAGGAATAAAGGAAGAAAAGATATGTGTTGGAGTTTATTATATTGATTGAGAAGGGGACACTGAGTAAATCTCTTACTCAATGAGAAAAGCTCTTAAAATGAGAAGGTTAGAGGCAGCCATGAAGATACCTGAGGGAAGAGAAATTTAGGAAAAGAGAACACCCTATGAGGGTGGCTGGGTTTAGAGTATTGTGAGGTCATGATAAATGATCATATTCAGGGTACGTTTGGACAATATGTACCACAGGATTTGCTTATATATTGGATTTGAAATGAGAGACAGAGAGAAATCATGATTTTAAGCTTTGTTTGTTTTTCAAAATAGAGTATGTATCACAGAACAATAGTACTGTAACATATTCTATGAAAAATATTCTGTGGTCAAATAAATTTGGGAAATTCCTCACACAATAAGATATTATCCTCTTTGATATTAACAATATATATTAGCATTATAAATTTCTGGAAGTCTTGATGTACAAATAAATGAATTAATTAATTAACTGTGATAGTTAATTTTGCGTGTCAAAATGATTGGGGTAAAGGACAGTGAGGTAATTGGAAAAATATTATTTCAGAGTGTGTCTGGAAGGGTGTTTCTGGAAGATATTAGCATTTGAATCAATATACTAAGTAATAAAGATGCACCCTCACGTCACTTCTCGGCCTTTTGGCTAAGGTCAGTGTAAAGATCCACCCTCACACATGTGGACAGGCATCATCTAATCCATTAAATGGCAGAGGCAGTCCTACTCCTAATGGTAGTGCCTCCTCACCCACAGTGGTAACACCCCTTACCCCTCCTTCTAAGAGGATTAACCCTATATTACCTGGAAGAACAACAATGCCCTTTATATCCCCTGAAGCAATTGCCATGCAAAACAATGTCAATTCTCCTTAAGACTCCTGCCACCACCACTCTTTGCTTCTAGATCTGTAATTAGACTCAAATCACAGCAGAACCCTAAGAATGTGACCCATAATAAGGTATATTAACATTCCAAAGGAATATTTCAATTTTCCAGTTTATACAAACAAAACTCTGGGAAACGTGATAGTGGATATTAAGAATATGGGATAACGGTGGAAGAAAGGTAAAGTTAGATGGGGCTGAGAGGAGGTGGAACAAGATGACCAAAAAGAAACATCTAATGATGATTGCTCTGCACAAACACCAAATTTAACAACTATCGATGTAAGAAAACACCTTCAGAAGAACCAAAAATCAGGTGAGCAATCACAATATCTAGTTTTAACATTATAACAAGGAAACAAATATAACATTATATCAAGGAAAAAGACACTGAGGAGGGCAGAAAAGATAGGACTTCCCCAAGGACTGAAGTCTTTGAGGTCTGAATGCCTGATGAATCTACTCCAGGCCCCAAGTCACTTTGTGTCATCCAGTAACAGTTCTAGCCACAATGCAGATTTGAACACTGGCCAGGCTTGTCTAAAAATGTTGCCTTCATGGATGCCAGCAGAATACTGCCCTGTGCTCTGCTTGGGCTATAAATAAACATTGGAGGTAGCCAAGCAGTAGTCACCATGGGCTTTGGGTAAGACTGGCTTAATGTGTGACACAGTATAGTCATAGCTGTGGCAGTCATGAGGGACTGACCACATCACTTATCACCCAACTCCAACAGTGCAGCTCAGAGAGTGAGGGAAGTGAGAGAAAGACTTTGCCTGGTAATCCAGGGAATTCCCCCATGTCTTACACAAGCCTACCAACATGGTGATACTAGGAGTCTGCAAGAGTCACAACATCTTGGGTGGGTGATCTTGGGGCACCCATAGTGCTAATATGGCTGTAGTAAACAAAGACTTATATCACAACACTCAGTTCCCTTTGAATGTCTGGAAAATCTTCTCATGACGGATATGTTCAAATGAGATCAGACTGCAAAGATTAAAATACATACATCCAGCCTGGGCAATAGTGAGATGCATTCCAACTAAAAAAAATAAAAATAAAAATAAAAAATAAAAATAAATTAGCTGGTCATGGTGGCATGTTCCTATACTCCCAACTACTTGGCAGACTGATGCAGGAGGATTGCTTGAGCCCAAGAATTCAAGGGTGCAGTGAGCTATAATCATGCTGTTACACTCCATCCACAGTAACAGAGTGAGACTCTGTCTAAAAAACTAAATAAAATAAAATCAACATACCTCTTCATTGCCCACACAACAAACAACCATGAACATCATTAATAACCAAGAAAACATGACTTCATCAAATGAACTAAACAAGGTATCAGTGACCAAACCTAGAGAGACACAGATATATTCTTTCAGATAAAGAATTCAAAATAGCTGTCCTTAAGAAGATCAGTGACCTTTAAGACAACAGTCATATAGAAGACATTTAGTAGCCTATCAGAGAAATTTAACAGAGAGAATTCAAATAATCTTTAAAAATCAAGCATAAATTCTGGAGCTGAAAAACTCAATACACAAACTGAAAAATGCATCAGAATCTCCTAACAGGCAAATGGATCAAGCAGAATAAAAGAATTAGTGATTTTGTAGACAGGCTATTATAAAGCACACAATTAGAGCAGTGCCTGTGGCTCAGTGAGTAGGATGCCGGCCCCATAAACCAAGGCTGACAGGTCCGAACCAGCCCCAGCCAAACTGCAACAACAACAACAAAAAAGGCCAGGCATTGTGGCAGGCAGCTGTAGCCCCAGCGATTTGGGAGGCTGAGGCAAGAGAATTACCTAAGCCCAAGAGCTGGAGGTTGCTGTGAGCTGTGATACCATAGCACTCTACCACGGGTGACAAAGTGAGACTCTGTCGAAAGAAAGAAAGAAGAAAGAAAGAAAGAAAGAAGGAAGGAAGGAAGGAAGGAAGGAAGGAAGGAAGGAAGGAAGGAAGGAAGAAAGAAAGAAAAGAAACACAATCTTTACTCTTCTACACAATTAGAAGAGTAAAAAGAAAAAAAATAAAAAAGAGTGAAGCATGCCTACTAGAGCAAGAAAATACCATCAAAACGGTTAAATATAAGAGTTATCAGCCGTAAAGAGGAGGTAGAGCGTGAGATTGGAGCAGAAAGTTTATTCAAATAAATAAATAATATTATAGAACTTTACAAACCTAGATAAAAACATCAATATTCAGGTACAAAAAGGTCACGGAACACTATGCAAATTTAACCCACACCAGACTCCTTCAAGGAATTTAATAATTAACTTCCCAAAGGTAATGGATGAAGAAAATGTTCTAACAGAAGCAAGAAAAAGAGTTTTAAAAAATAACATGTGAAGGAGTGCCAATGTATCTGGGAGCAGACTTCCAAGTGGAAACATTATAGGCCGGGAGAGAGTGGCATGACATATTCTAAGTACCAAAGGAAGAAAGGAAGTGCCTTTTCCAGAAAAATAAAAGTTACGGGATTTTATCAACACCAGACCTTTCCTCCAAGAAATGCTAAAAGGAGTTGTCAATCTGAAAGAAAGGATGTTAATAAACAATAACAAAACATCTAAAGGTATCCAACTCACTGGTAATAGTAAGTACACATATCAAGAATATTCTTTTGCAGTAATTGTGGTGTGTAAACCACATATCTTGAAGAGAAAGACTGAAAGACAAACTCATCAATAGCAAATAAATAAGCCACATTACAATTTAATGAACCAACTCAAGAAATTAGAAATAGAAAAGCAAACCAATGCTAAACCCAGAAGAAAAAAGAAAAGCAAAACTAAATGAAAATGGTAACAAAAGAATTACACAAAAGATAAATGAAACAAAAAGTTGATTCTTTGAAAAGATAAACCAAATTGATAAACTTCTTGCTAGGTTAACCAAAAACAGGAAAGGACCTAATACGCTTAATCAGAAATGAAAAACAAGATATAACTGATATCACAGAAATAAAAAGCATCATCTCTGAATAGTAAAAAAGCTCCATATGCATAAACTGGGAAATGGAAAAATTTCTGGAAACACATAACCTCCCCAGGCTCAATTAGTAAGAAACAGAATTCCTAAAAACAGATCAGTATCAAGTAACAAAATTGAAACTACAATAAAAAACCTTGCAATGAAGAAAAGTCCCAGACCAGATGGATTCATAGCTGAATTTTACCAGACCGACAAAAAAGAACTTATACTGCAGAAAGTACTTCATAACATCAAGAAGGAACAAATCTTCCACAACTCTCATTCTATGAGGCTGGTATCACCTTGATACCAAAGCCAGGAAAGGAAACAACAAAAAAAGAAAACTATAGATAAAAATCTCTTATAAATATCAATGCAAAAAATGTCAACAAAATTCTAGCATACCAAATTCAGCAGCACATTAAAAAAAAAAAAATCCACCACAATCAAGTGGGTTTCATCCCAGGGATGCAAGGATGGTTCAGAATACACCAACATGTAAATGTGATCCACCACATAAACTGAAGCAAAAAAACACCATATGGTCATCTCAATAAACACAGATTAAGCATTTGACAAAATTCAGCACCCTTTTATGGTAAGAACACTTAATAAAATAGACATGAGGGAACATACCTCAAAATGACGAAAGTCATATATGACAAACTTACAGCCAACATAATATGGAATGGGGAAAAATTGAAAGCATTCCCACTTACACCTGAAACGAGAAAAGAGTACCCACTGTCACCACATCTATTCTATTACAACAACTTTTTGAGAGATTAATAGTATAAAAAGATATGGATAGAAACAGCAAAAAGTTAAAAAGCAGGGGGATGAAGTAAAAATGTAGAGTTTCTTTAGATTTATCTTTGCTTATTTATTTGTTTATAAGCAAACTTGTCATGTTTAAAATAAATGGTTATAAAATTTTTTTATTGGTCTCATAGTAACCGCAAATGAAAAAACCTACAATAGATACGCAAGAAAAAAACACTACCAGGAAAAAAATCCTTATTAACAAAGGAAGACAGGAAAAAAGGACGAAAGAGAAGATTAAAAAAAAAAAAGACCGGAAATCAAATAACAACACGACAGTAGTAAGTCCTTAACTTTCAATAATAATATAGAATGTGAATGGACTAAAGTCTCCAATCAAAACACAAAGAGGGACCACATGGATACAAAAGAAGAGCCAACTACATACTGTCTGCAAACAATACACTTAACCTCTAAAGATGCACACAGAATGAAATAAAAAGATGAAAAAAGAAAGGCCATTCAAATGGAAACCAAAACAGAAATAGGTATATTTCCATCAAATAAAATAGATTAAAGATAAAAACTAAAACTAGAACAAACTTATCATTATATAATGATAAAAGGGAAGGGTCAATTCAGCCAGAGGGCACAACAATATTAAGTATATATAAACTCAACACTGTAGCACCCAGATGTATAAAACAAATGTTATCAGAGGTAAAGAGAGAGATAAACTCCAATACAATAAATCAGTGGAAATCTCAACACTCCACTTTCAGCATTGGACAGATCATCCAGACAGAAAATCAACAAAAAAACATTGTACTTAACCTGCAGTTTAAATAAATAAACCTAATAGATATTTACAGAATGTTTCAGCCAACACATGCAGAATACACATTTTCGCCCAAGCTAATGGATCATTATTAAGGATACATCATATTGTAAGCCACATTAAAATTTTTAAAAATTCAAAAATACTGAAATCATACCAAGTATTTTATCTGATCATAGTGAAATAAAGCTAAAAATCAGTAAAAGAAGAACACTGAAAAATATACAAACACATGAAGATTAAGAAGAAAATTTAAGGAAATAGCCTAAATGCCCACCAACCTAGGAATGGATTAACAAGCTGAGGTATATGTATACCATGGAATACTATTCAGCCATTAAAAAGATGGAGACTTTACATCTTTTGTATTAACCTGGGTGGAGGTGGAACACATTCTTCTTAGTAAGGTATCATAAGAATGGAGAAGCAATAATCTAATGTATTCACTTCTAATATGAAGCAGTAGATAAGCTAATACAAAGAAGTGTTAGAAGAATGAGGGAGTGTGGAGAAGGGAAAAAAGAGGGGAATTGGGGATCATGGTGTAGGGAACACTCCTTGGGGGCAGGACACAATTATAAAAGGGACTTCATCTAACAAATACAATCAATGTAAGGTAATTCTTTGTACCCTTTTTTTGTTGTTGTACCAAACAACAACAACAAAAAAAAAAAAAAAAAAAAAAAAAGAAAGAAAAAGAAAAAAAATAAAAGAAATAAAACAAAAATTAGAAGGAAATTTTAAAATCTTTCAAAACACATGAAAATGAAAACAATACATCAAAAGTTATGGGAGAGATCAAAAGCAATAATAAGAGGGAAAGTTTACTGCAGATATATCATTATATACTAATAGTTTGGCCGGATGGTCAGAGACTTAAAACATGATTGGAAAATTGGTGACAAAGAAATTTGGAGAAGAGACATGTGGATAAATCTCTGTGAATGGACAAAAAATGTGAAGATATTTGTGTCACAAGTGAGTGTTCACAAAAGGGTGACCTCAGGATAGGAAGATTTTAATATTCAAGTCAATAGACCTGTTCCATGAACACAAGCCAACTTCTTTCTATAACCACCTCAATCATTGCCCAATGAGCTCATGAACAAAATAGCCATCGTGGCAACAATGGAGGTTATGTATGGGCGCTACAGCATTTACTTCCACTCACCAAGACCTACCTGGCTATGGTCACTGCTGACTACCTAACCTGTCAGCAGCACAGACCAACACTGAGGCCCCACTATGACATCATTCCCTGAGATGATCAGCCAGTGAGCTAGTGGCAAGTTGAATACATTGGATATTTTCCATCGTGGAAGTGGCAATGTTTTATCCTTACTAGAATAGGTACTTAACTGTATGCAGATGTGCCTTTCCTGCATACAATGCTTCTACTAAAATTATTGTCCACAGTCTTATAGAATGCCTGTAGACTTACAGAATACCATCATGGTATTCCACACAGAATTGCTTCTGATCAAGGAATTCACTTCATAGCCAAAAAAGTGCAGCAGTGGGTTCATGCTTCTCAAATTCACTTGTCTTACCATGTTTCTCACTATCTTGAAGCAGCTGCTTTGATGAAATGGTAGAATGGCCTAGAATCATTTACAGTGCCAGTTTGGTGGTAATAACCTTCAGGGCTGGGTTAAGTTTCTTCAGAAGGCTGTATATGTGTCCACTATCTGTTACAGTTTCTCCCATAGCCAGGATTCACAGGTCCAATAATAAAGAGGTAGGAATAGGAGTGGCACCATTCACCATTAACCCTAGTGATCCACTAGCAAAATTTCTGCTTCTTACTCCTGTCATTTATGCTGTGCTATCCCAGAGATCTTAATTCACAGGGAACTAATGGAATTTATTTCCATCAGGGAACACACCAATGATTTCACTGAAATAGAAGTTAAGGCTGTCACCAGACCACTTCACTCTGGGCTCCTTATGCCTGAGTCAATAAACCAAAAAGAGAGTTACAGTGTTGGATAATGTGATTCATCCAAACTACAAAAGAGAAATGGACTACTACTCTACAATAGAAGTAAAAAAGAACATGTCTGGAATACAGGGGATCCCTGAGGGTATCTCTTTCTATTACATGTATCATGACTTATGAGGAAGGTAAACTAAAAATGACAAAATCAATGCAACCCAGGCCAGGAAATGAATGACCCACACCCTTAAGAAATGAAGGGTCTTTATCACCAGTAGAGAACAAGAACCAACTAAGATTCTTGCTAAAGGAAAGGGAATACCAAACGGGTAGTAGAAAAAGGGAGCTAGAATCACTTGACTAGTTACAGAAATGAGGACTATAATTGTCATGAGTGTTCCATCCTTATTTTGTTATTAATATGTTTGTGCATATAGGCACACATTAAGCAAAAAAATCTTTGCTTTATTTCCTTTCACATTCCCCTATCATGTAACATAAGATTCATTTATTTTATGTCAGTATTCAAGTATTTTTACTTTTACATCATAGTATTTAAGTTACAGGATATCAGAAGAGGAGTAAATATTACTCAAGGACTATCGCCTATTCTATGGAAGGAATTAACACATGTTCAGTTGAACAAAGGATAGTCATATAGAACTATGCTTTGTTATTATCTTTATTTGGAAACTATAGGTGGATGCTGGTGTATATCTCATAATCCAAAGGCTTGAGAAATCAGAAAGTTCTGATATCTGTGAGCTGGAGAAGATACATGCCACACATCACATCAAGGAGAGAGATTAAGAATTTGCCCTTCCTCTTTCTTTTTATTCTATCTGAGCCTTCAACAGATTGGGTAACTGCTCACATTGGTGAGGGGAAATGCTAATCCCTTCCAAAAACAACCTTGGAGACACACCCAGCAATGTTTGACCATGTAGGCACCCTTAACATAGTCAAGCTGACATATAAACTAATTGTCTATAAGTAAATGTTATTGGTTCTATTTCTCTGCAGAACTCCAACTAATAATAAACACAGTTTTCTCAATTATTTTGACCATGCAAACCATTTTCTTCTGGCAAAATGAGGTTGATAAGGCACTTACTAACATCTCTTAGAATTACTGTCCTGAAAAAACCACAAGGAAAATATAGTAATACAAAAAATTATTAATGATCTTTAGCTGAAATTTTTCAAGATACACTCTGTATGTAAGAATCACTCTCCAGTGGTAAAATACACAGTCTAAGGTTTCAACAGGAATAGAGGCATCTGTTAATACTGTACTGTGTTGTGATTGCTGGGGAAAAGCCCTCAATTGGGACCAAACTGAGTTGTGAACGTAGGAATTATTACGCCCTCTCTATAGGCAAAGATCAAGGGTTTGCAAAGTGTTAACAAGCAAACAAAATGTGAACAGCATACTGAGAATTCCGTTCTTTAACTACTTAAACTTTAACTACTTGAACTACTTACATTTTTTGGATTGGAAATTCCCTTCTTTAACTACTTACATTTTTTGGATTGGAAATTTCCAAAACAAATATTAAAATTGATGCCGTACACAACTGTCATTCAGGAAGAGTTCCTATATGTCTTTCTGGTTCTTCAGAAGCATTATAATATCATGGAAACTCAGAGATGAAAAAGACTTAAAAATTTCTACCCAGCATAAGATTCTCTTTTACCATGTCCCTGAAAGACTGTCATCTAACCCCTTTTTGAACATCCTAATAATAGGCAGTTATCTGCTCTATGAAGCAATTCATTCCATCTTGGGACCATTCTAATTGTCAGCAGGATTTTCTTCACATTAAATGTATCATAAATTGACTCACTTCCCTTAACCCTCACAATCAGGCTTAGCACTGTACTTTGGAGCTAAACAGAATGAGTTTCCATCTTAAGGCACTTTTACCAAAATTTCAAATAGACAGGAAGAAAAGGTTCAAGTGATAGACTGTACAACATGGTAAC